>JASANB010007183.1:0-100452 GCA_030248155.1 Sabatieria punctata
TTCGGTCGAAAAATTGAGTCTCACAAAAACGACCGGGAAGGTGATAAAACATCTTTTTAGGTTAAATTATACCAAAATACAAAATTTTAGCCAAATCGGAGACATAAAGTTGAGATTTGTCCGGGAAGAGTCGACCCTTAGAAAAACCGGCTCTTAAACAGTGCGCTGAGCATGCGGCCGGTTCACATAGGCGCGGTCGGTCGAGGATGGACAGGCGCTAATCACACAGCGGCTCTGGCCAGAACACTTGAACAGCTGAAAATGGCAGGGGGAAGTAGGGTTTTTTTTGCTGAAAAGTAGGGGATTGGGTTCCGAACACCTGGCAACCCTGGCGCTCTGTGAAATCGAGAGGCGAAAATCGAGCTGTCACCCTCTGAGCCAAAAAGCACCGAAATCAAATTTGGGCTTTTCCATTCCGAAAAATTTCGCAAAGATGTCTCTCCGTAGATGAATACACAACACTGCCGCGGCTTTACGCCTGTTAGAGCTCGTAGAACGGCCCATTCTGTCACCGGTACAGCGCAAATGACTCAAATGCCTGTGCTCACTAAGACTTTTGGGCCGTCAAAATACCGTAATTATCAGGTAGGCCGGCCAGTTCCAGACGCCGACAGGAGACTATGTGAATTGCGTTTTAACCCAGTTTTTCCCGGCCGCTATACGGACGCTCGGCCCCGATATTTTGCCGCTGGCGTTGCCGACGCCGACCGACTATGTGAACCCACCTTAAGACCCGGTCTTTTAGGCGGAAAACTCCAGTAGGCAGTTAGTAAAAACGCTAAAAATGGCTAAAATTGTAAATTTGAAAAGCAACGTACCCAACGGCCTATTGAACATTGCCTGCTTTACTCCAATGACGCTGGGCAAACATATCAGGTTAAATCAAATTTTGTCAGAGCACCAACTTAAAGGTAAGTTTAAATACAATACATAAGTAACTTGTGCAGGATCAACTGTGCAATGCAGCAATCAAAGAACAGTAGCCAATTAGATATTTCTATTTTCAGTGCTGCTCTTTGCGAGATACTATACCTTTTACAGATGTGCAGCCATAAAACTTGCTGCTGCTAAAAGACGAGACTTATTGTATCTTCGGACTGACGCATAATTAAACTAGTCAACTTCAGCACAGCAAAATGCCAGACTAAAAACCCAACTCACTGAGCAACTGTCTGCCCTTCTATTTAAAACATTCAAATCATCTTTTGAGAACACACCTTTCTAGGCAGAAAAGTGCAGATACAAAGGCACTGCTGAAATTAACCTACCTCTGCTATTTATACAGGTCTGATTCAAACGATTACAAACACTGACTATCCTTGCATAACCTTTCTTCAGAAGCTAAATAAAAGCCTAAACCACTGCCGATAAGTGCCAGTATTTTGAAGACTTCAGTGGTGTGCTGATTCAAAGTAAACCAGTTAGTGTGACTTTCTTTCTGCAACTGAAGATTGTAAAATACTAAGAAGTCTATATGAGGCGGTTTCAGAAAGAATGCAGACTTTGTTTCTGATCGTTGTCAGTTTGGCTTTGGTGTTCGGTGCAAATGCCGACAAACAGTGGATTTGGTTGGTCAGAAACGCTCAGAAGTCAAACACGGTCGACTTATCACTGGGCTCAGTAAAGTGCTGGGTGACAGGAAGGCTCTCTAATGATCAACAAATACCAGCAGGTACTGGGGTCAGGTAGTCACAAAGTACCTGTATCAATGTGTGTGCTGGCCGGCTGGCGTGCGGCGGCTTTTACTGGCCGCTCTGACTACCTGTGTTATCGCTCTAGCCCACTGCCTAAGCGTTTACAATGCTTTCTTTGGCCAAACCTGACATCGAAAAATGCGTTCGTTGTCAAGTGAATTGCAATCGTTCCGATTGCCTGTTCTGCTGCTTCTGTCATCGCCTGTTCGTCTGTAAGAGCTGCTTTGGTAAGGCTTGTCTGGGAAACCAAATTGCGGCCTCCTATCATGGCACTGTTGCTCAACGAATCACTATCAGGCAAGGAAGAGACGGTATGGTTCTCGCTATTTGCTGTCGTGACTGCTACATGACGATCAAACGTGACCAGGTACCAACCTTGCCCACGCTACTTTCTGCTGCTGAAACTAGAGATTCCCCGGCTCAGACAGACCAACCGGAACAGGACCTGACCTCCCTGATGAAGAAAATAGAGACGATGTCTGTGCAGCTGGCCAAAGTAACAGAGGACTTGAGTCAGCTGTCGAAATCTGCTTCTGCCCCAAAGACTTACGCCTCTGTTTTGCGTACGGCCAAAAACGGACTGCCTATTCCCAATCCGACCGCGTCCTACGACAAAGCGCACTCAGAACTTGTGCGTATTTGTGATTGGGAGCGCGAAGTGCGTGAGCGACAGCGACGGGACCTAAATATTGTGATCAACGGGCTGGTCACCAGTCAGACGAAGCCTCAGGACGTCTCTCAGTTGGTCAAGGACGTCTTCTCTGACCTAAGAGTTGACTCTGCTACGATTTCCAACATTCGGACTGTAATTTCAAAGAATGGACAGAAGGTGGTTGTCGAGCTAAAGGACTTGGCTGCAAAGAAGACCATTCTCTCCAGAAAGCGTGTGGTTTTGATGGAGAAGCCGCAGTATTCGAGTGTGTTCATTGGCACAGACCTGACTCCATGGCAAGCGAAGAAAGCGTTCGACTTGCGAAATGAATTGCGCGAAATGCGAGACAATGATCGATCTGATTTGTTTATTGATTACAGCACACTCACTATTAGGAGAGCTAAGACAAAAGCCTCCGTGTAACTTGTTGTTGTTTTTTGTTTATTCTTTTTCTATCTTGGTAGTGATTTTCTAGTAGCTTTAATGCAGATTGGTAGGTAGGGGAGTATGTAGTCAGTCGATTGGCCCAGCCCCCTTTACACCAGTAAACCTAACCTAGTTACAGGTCAGGGATGGACTTCCCGAAAAAACCTCAGCCTGTTTTTTTTTTCGTTTATTTTTGCAAAATCGCGGTAATGCCCGAAAATTGCTGCCGACCCAACTTTGAGGCGGTATAGCTCCGGTTCCGGGCGGTTGCCGGTAGACCAGTGGCGTATCCAGGGGGGGTGTAGGGTGTGTACACCCCCTTTGCGGTTGAGGTAGGAAGAAAAAGCCTGTCAAAAATATAAGACACTAATGAATTATGTACTAAAACTGTTTATTTTGTGCTCAGAATGCCTTCTAAATCCGTTTTTGAAGGCCAAATTTTCAAAATTTTCTCGCCCTGGTCGGGCAGAAGCCCAACCAGGCCATTATAAACTACTAAAACTTGTAATTTCTGTTACTTTTAAGCTCGGAATGCGTTTTAAACGCGTTTTTGAAGGCTAATTTTGCTAAATTTTCTTACCCTGGTTGGGCAGCGGCCCAACCAGGCACTTTCAAAATTTTACACCCCCCTTTCCAAAATCCTGGATACGCCACTGTGGTAGACCTACTTCCTCAGAGAATTTCAATTTGTAGTCTTAGTTTGTAGTTAAAAATTTTCGCGAAAATAGTTTGTACCTTATAGTGCTGTTTATAGTACCCGGGTACTATATATGGCACTTAGGGTTTTGCGAAAATAAAATTTAATCGATTTATAGTACCCGGGTACTATATATGGCACCTACGAAATCTGCTCTATAAGAAACTAACAATAGTATGTGAAGTTCTTTGCTCAAATTACCGATTTGATGTAAAAAATAGGTTATGTACATACTACAGAACCTCTACGATTGCATTATCTACTGTTTTTCTTCATACAAACAAGGTTTACCACCAAAAATACTGTATTTTTTGCACGTTTTGTATTTATAACAGCTCATTTCAGAATAAAAATCTGTCTCCATTTATAGTACCCCGGGTACAATAAATGGCACTAAGTGCCGTTCATAGTACCCCGGGTACTATAAATAGGGGGGTACTATAAACAGCACTATACGGTAGTCTTAGTTTGTAGTTGTCAAATTCAGGTTCAAAAATTATGTAGTCTTAGTTTGTAGTCAATTTGTAGTCAGGTTACCAATCGTCAGAAATTCGATATTACTGCAATTTTTTGCAAATTGAACAATCATTCATAGAAATGCTTTGCAAAAATAATAACCGGAAGCCTGTTAACTGTTTTTCTGTGAAAAAATCGTCTTTTCTAATAGATATTTGTGAACACAAACAGACGGAATTCAATGTTTAACAGAATTTGAATGCTGAACATTTGGTATTTTTTAAAAACAGAATGAGATATGTTTTTAAAAACTAAGACAAGAAAAAACACGAACAAATTTGTAAAAGTCAATCATGTGGCAACAGCTCAAAGGCCGATTGGGGACTCAATTTAAATAAAATTACATTAAAAAATCGAAAAATTTCCAAGAAAAATGGCTACAAATTGACTACAAGTTCGCCAATTACAGTCAGGCACTTAACGCCGTTTATGGTACCGACACCATGTAAGGTGCCGGTACCATATATGGTACCGGTACCGTAGGTAGTGGTACCATATATGGTACCCCCACCTTCGGGGCCTGTGGTGGTACCATATATGGTACCGGTACCATATAAGGTGCCGGTACCATATATGGTACGTACCATATATGGTACCGGCACCATATATGGTACCCCCACGTTCGCGTTTTTCCGGTACCGGTACCATATATGGTACCACTCCGTTCAGATTTCGTACCATATATGGTAGTGGTACCATATATGGTACCCATGGCCATGGGTAGGGGTACCATATATGGTGCCGGTACCATATATGGTGACGGTACCATATATGGTGCCGGTACCATATATGGTACCGGTACCATATATGGTACCACCACAGTCGCCGAACGTGGGGGCACCATATATGGTACCGGTACCATATATGGTGACGGTACCATATATGGTGCCGGTACCATATATGGTACCACTACCCTCGGTACCGGTACCATATATGGTACCGGCACCTTATATGGTGTCGGTACCATAAACGGCGTTAAGTGCCTGACTGAATTATGAAAAAGTAGTTTGTAGTCAATTTGTAGTCAGCTAAAATAATATGTAGTCTTAGTTAATTTGTAGTCGTGATGACGTCATAATCGCCGAAAATATGTAGTTTGTAGTTAGTAGTTTGTAGTACTACGAATTAGGTCTAGTTGCTAGTGGCCGGGATATGCACCGTTGGTCTTTGTCAAAAATCGCTAATTTGGGCTGAAATACAACTGAAAGTGCTGTTTTGCAGGCGATTTTTGCAATTTTTGTGTCTGAAATTGCAAAAAGTCGTCAAAAAATTACCTGCCAGAAAAATCTTAGGGGGGTGGGTCGAGAAAATCGTCTCGGGGGAGGGGTCCCATCTGGGGGTCTGGCCTAGCTGGATGGGGGCAGACCCCCAGACCCCTCTGTTACATGTATGCTTAAGACCATGTTCGGACAAAGTCATATTAAAAAGAATGGTTATAAATTTCCAGAGAAAAATGCTTCTAAATTTGGATCTCAGGTTAAACTTTCAACTTACACTAGCAACTTCAAGCAAAATATGTTGTTTCACTAATTCGCTAAAGTGTACCCAAAACTTTTTAAGTTCATTTTAGAATCTACTATTAAAATGCTATAAAAATACTATTAAAATTGATATTTAATAGTATTAATATTAAATCTAAATTAAAATTAACAGGGGACTATTATATTAATATGAAATTAAAATTAAAATCGGCTAGTTCTATTATATTAATATTAAATTAAAATAAAATTTCACTATTAAAATTACAGTACCCATACCCCCCTAAAAGCACACTGTAGTGCTCTCATTTTGTTTGGCCAACACACGCGTAACTTTTGTTAAAACATTATGTAGCTTGGCAGGCCTTTGCACAAAAAGTTATAAAGATTTTTCGAAAACAAAAACGGAGTGGCATTTTGCGGAAATTTCGCATTTTTCGGCGAATATCTCGGTAACCAGCTATGATCTGGAAACTGAGTATCAGAAAATGAAAGGCCATTGGAACGGCTACAAAACCATGTTCGAGTCGGGATCATAGCTTAAGAAATTAATGAAGGTTGATCGTTTGAATGGGGACTGTCAGACACGTCAAAATGACACCAAAAATTGCTGCCGACCCAACTTTGAGGGGTGTAGCTCCGGTTCCAGGGGGTTGCTGGTGGCCGGGAAATGCACCGTTGGTCTTCGACTGTGCTTTATTTTAAGAGATATAAATATCAGCCAGATCCGTGAGATGGCCCTGCTTGCCCCCTCAAAGCTGACTTTCTCACAAAATGCATCTTAATTGCAGTGGCGTATCCAGGATTTTGGAAAGGGGGGGGGGGGTGTAAAATTTTGAAAGTGCCTGGTTGGGCCGCTGCCCAACCAGGGTAAGAAAATTTAGCAAAATTAGCCTTCAAAAAGGCGTTTAAAACGCATTCCGAGCTTAAAATTAACAGAAATTACAAGTTTTAGTAGTTTATAATGGCCTGGTTGGGCTTCTGCCCGACCAGGGCGAGAAAATTTTGAAAATTTGGCCTTCAAAAACGCATTTAGAAGGCATTCTGAGCACAAAATAGACAGTTTTAGTACATAATTCATTAGTTTCTTATATTTTTGACAGACTTTTTCTTCCTACCTCCACCGCAAAGGGGGGGGGGTGTACACACCCTACACCCCCCCTGGATACGCCACTGCTTAATTGTGAATGTGACACTAGACCAGCGAGAGAGCTACGTTACGAAAGAAGACCAGACCTGTCCGAAGACTGATCGTCACATGGAGCTGCATTATAAATGGGGCCATCGCAACGGAACCGTAAAAGCATTTCGAAAGGGGGATCAGTGTGGCCAGACCAATGGCGTTCATTCGAGAGTTCATGACTGCCGTCCAAACACCACCGATTATATTCATCTGATTCTGCTTGACCCGCCGGCACCAGAGTAGGTGATTGGTTGTAGAAAATTAATAAATTCTAATTGAAATTCGCATAATTAGCCCGTTTCTGATTTCAATTCAATTAATTAAATTTAATTGAAATTCAAAAGTTGGACCATAATTTAATTCTAATTCGCCTCGTATTTCGATTATATTTTCTATTATTTCCCGTGGTGATTTTAAGGAAAGATATAGCTATTAGAGGAGCAAGTGACTTCAAACAAAACCTGTTTAGGCGTTGTCACCAATTATATCCTGACCTCACTTTGCTTTGAACTATTTTACACTCTGCTTTTTATTTCGCAGTTCATAAAACCTAAAACCGTGATTCTTAGTTGTAAGGTAGGTTTACTCCCCTTTTGGCGAAGGTACCTACATAGTATAGTACACAGCATACATGTAACAGGTCATCCGCCGATGGGGGAGGGGTCTGAGCCAAAATTGGGGGGGGGGTTTAGACACTAAAAAACGCTCAAAAATCGAAAAAATCGCGATTTTTTTGCTGAAAATCGCAAAAATCGCTAATTTGGACTGAAATTGTAAAAAACTGTAAAAATTTGCTCAAAAATTTACTTGCCGGAAAAATCGGCGGTGGGGGGGGTCGGCGAAATCGTATCCGGGGGGGGGGGGCGTCCGGGGGGTCTGGCCTAAGTCGGGTGGGGGCAGACCCCCCTGTGTATGCTTTGGGCTGAAATACAACTAAAAAGGTGCTGTTTTGTTGTGTCTGAAATTGTAAAAAATCGCAAAAATTTGCTTGCCAGAAAAATCGGAGGGGGTCCCCATCCCGGGTGGTCTGGCCTAAGTCGGGTCGGGGTCAGAACCCCCCCCACCAGACCCCCCTGTTACATGTATGGTACCCAGGCAGGCAGTGATGTCGGTCAAAAATGCTGAAAGAAAACCTTTAGATTGTGTATTGTACTGATCATACATGTACTAGGGGGGTTGGGGGGTTACCCCCCTGTTGCAAAGGCCACCCCCCCTTACCTCCCCCCCGAGACAGGTTAAGGGACCCCCTCCCCCCCGACCAAAAAATACAAGTACCAGTAGTGGCTCCAGTATTAACAAACTGGGTCAGAAATCACTAATTTTTAGCCTAAAATTCACTTGGAAAGCCTTTGGAAACCGAAATTGGCGTTTCCACTGCTGATATTTAGGAAAAATCGGTGTTTTTGGAAGCTCTTTTTGTCATTTTTTTGCTTGTTTTTAGCTTTAAAAAGCTATTTGGCAGCTTAAAATAGCGATTTTTAGCGTCCTTACTGAAAAAACGTGCTAAAAACGCATTTCTAGGCGTTTTGGAGCTTTTCAAAATTTGGGACCCCCCACCTGGGCGAAACCCCTCCTCGACCCCCACCTGAGGAAACCCCCCCTACCCCCCTCCCCCAGGTCGGCCCGGAGCTGTTACATGTATGGTACTGATATTGCAATGAACTAACCGCAAATTTCCAACCCAACTTTACAACAACGCAAATTGCACAATTGAAATTTGCTGCGGTTTCATAATTTAATTGAAAATACAATTGTAATTGAAAATAATGGAATACCACTTCGATTAATTTAATTGAAATTAAAAACTGAGTCCATAATTTAATTGTAATTTAATTGAAATTCAAAATCCATCATTTTATATCACTAATTGGTTGAGATAAATTATACTGAATAGAAATCATTTTCAGCGATGATGGCTTTACATACTCATTCCTGGAGCTCGACAATGAAGAGGACGCCTTTCTGAAACATCCGAAGAGTCTACTGCCTTTGATGGACTGAAGGATCAGCTGCAAGCGACAAAAGTACAATCAAGCTAATTCATATACAGCATAGATAAAAAAATCTCCCATCGTTTTTTTGACATCAACTCAAATTTTTTGTTGTCGATCAGTTCTTTATCGAGTTGGCTCAATTTTCAGTAAAAACTGAAACATGACAACTGACTACAAATAGCAAGTTTGGTGCAAAAAGTTCAACTGTTGGTGGTTTTATAACCCAAAAACCAGGAATCAAAGTGTTGGATGGAAACAGTTCTACCAAACAAACGTGTACCATTTGTAGCCAATTGTTATGTTAATTGTTGCTATTAACTTGAGCCAAATCCAAAACGAATTGACCGAGAACGAAACATTTGAGTGAAGGTAAAAAAAATCAGCGATGTGATATTTTTACATCTTTGGTTTATAAACTGTATTTGATATGTTAGTAGTCTTGCTCAAACTGTATGAGATAACGATGTGGCAATTAACCTAGACTTCTGTGCCATAATTAAATTATGTTTAAAATAAGCAAGTGGAGGTGTTTCGTTCATAATTTTTGGAGTTGTTGGTCGAGCTGTGCCAAAGTTGCAAAGCAATTCAAGCTCTTGGTCTAAAAGGCAGACCTTTAACACCCTGCTCTACATTTATTTTGAACACGACATATTGCAAATAAATGAGCTTTTTCCTAATTAGAATGGAGTGGAAATAAGATGTCCATATGATTGGATTCTAGAGTCTTTGAGGAATCCAGTGAAGAGGAATAGATCCAGCTTTGACCTGGAATTGGGATACAATTCGGTTTAACACTGCTTTAGGACCGGCTCTTAACTCGACTGCCAAACAACTTGTTAGAACGATATGTGCAGTCTACAAGTCTACTGTATGGGCAGAGAGACAAACTGTTCTACACACGGTACACGGTGCCCCTTACGTGTCAGACGTTGATACTCTAGACAATAAAATAAGCTGGAAGTGTGAGCAAATACTAAAAGCAGTATGAAGAGTAACCTGACCGGGTTCTATCTAGATAGACAGTAAGATATTCAGACATATCCAAGTTACAGAGTAAATTAGTTGATTAGTTTGATGCATGTACTGTACTGTACTTGACCGATGTAGTGCTAGTTTGTGATTATTGATCTAATTCTGTGTAATGCTTGCTATATTCTATCTGTTTGGGCTACCGTCCGGTGGCCCTAGAGTGATACTTTTAGCTGCTTTGTAATTATTGTCATTGGTTTTATGTACGTACGTATGTACCTGCTCTATTAGTTGAATTTTAATTAAGTTTGTGTTTCAATACCAACCAATAAAAATCAGCGAAGCCAAGTGTTGGCCGTTGCTCCTGTTTAGGGTTCAGGAGGGCCTGGTCTCTGGTGGCCAGGTTGCGTCCCCTGCGAACTGTGCAAGATGTGGCTTCGTGCTCGCCCAGCGCAGGACTGCAGGGGCTTGTCTGAAGCACTTGGTCTCTGCTTTCCCTGACACCACCTGTATTTTTGTTTCCTTTTGTTTTTGAAATTTAATTGCATATTGTAAAATGATTTTTCAGGTTTTATCGAAGAATGTATGATTCTAGATGACAGAGCCAGTGAAGAAGTTGGTAAAAGTAATGACATCTGCATTTTGATACAAGAACAGAGAACTCAATGTCACACTAACAACAGAGACAGTCGATTTTTTAGCCCAACAATACTTAGCTTTACGCTTCACTGACAACTAAGATACAATCTGTCATCCATCTTCATAAGAAACCGCTTAAACAGCCGGCTTACTAGCACAAAAGTCTCAATCACAGCGCACACTTTTCCAAAGTAACAAAGAGCAAATAGGGGTTATCAAGCACAGACAGGGTGTGAGCGACAGAAGAATGCCAGATTATCACCTGAATAAACCAGCTGTGTTTCAGAGTTGAGTGTTTGCTCAATATAGACAGCACTACTGGTGTTTGGGTATGGGATTTTCAGGAATCGGTTCGGTATGAGTAGGTATTCGCAAAAATACCGGCATACCGGCATTTATTTGGTATTTGCTGAAAATGTTTTACAAAGTCAAAACACTGAACTTCCCATTTACAAGGCCATGGATTTAGTCATTTCCAAGGTTAGAGGCTAGAGAATCCGTAAAAAGCAATGGGTTTTACAGTTTTTAGGAATTTTTGAAATTATTTTTTAGTTTTACTGGAGTGAAAATTGTTTCTATAAATAATTTTAGCTAAGAGAAATGTTTGCATTACTGTAGTTTTAAGGTCTGCTAGTGTACGTACAGTATGGAGATAACGAGCAGTGACAAAATACAAGGCCGTTTTGTTGATTGTGAATGTACTGTACATCAAGTACATAGAGACTTGATTATTAAGGAGCAGTGTGAAGTTAAGCCAAAACTAGCCCAACGCTTTCTAATGCCAAAGTTTGGGACAGGGAGCAAACAGAAATGACAAAAAGACAACGAAACTGACAAAATATCTTATGACAACAGATTTACTATGTACACTGGGACAGAACAGTACTGAACAGAACTCGTTGTTGTTTTATTCAGTTCTGCGCAAAATAAAAGCTACGAAATGCTTTCTCGTTATCGAGCTTGTGGCTAGCAACAAGTACGGATTGATACCGTTGAACAGATCAGCTATAATCGTCCACGCAATCATTGCCACAGTGGTGTAGTGAGGAATTCTGGTCAGATAGATTGCAGTTGACTGTAAGCACAATAGAATGAACAACAGAAATCCGATACATGCAAATTTTTGTTCGCTTTTTCTCCTTTCAACAGCTGCACTCGAATTCACTAGTGCAGAGGCCACTTTGTTTCTGTGTTTGATCATCTGATATAACATAAACGCGTACATCACAGCAATTGAACCGTTGATTACCACTCCATTTACAATTGGTCCCAGCGTATAAACGATCTGAAAAATATGATTGGACTGGGAACTTATTTCAGCCAGCCCTGCATGTAGTGCCTTCCTACCGCTGGTCTGTGTAAGCTCATCCTCACTAGTGATGTAAAATTATGGAATTTTGAATTTCGATTAAATTAGAATTAAATTAAGGACTCAATTTTCCAATATTCCAGTATTTTCCAGGAGATTTTCAATTAAATTATGGCCCAACTTTTGAATTTCAATTAAATTATATTAATTTTACATCACTAGTCCTCACCTTGTGAAGTTGTGGCTCATAAATAATCAATACTGTGTCATTGTTGTTGAGCAGCACATATTTAGGTATTCTACTTGCAGGAATAGAGATGAGTGCTGGAACTAGCCACTGTACTGCAACCACTATCTTCAGCGTTTTAGGGGACCAAATCTACAAAAAATCCTCTGTCTTGACTTGACTTGACTTGATAGCTTTCTTAACTTACAGGGTGTCTCAAACAAGGGAAACTTTTCTTTTTGCTGTCATTGCCGTAAATTTTGGCCAAATGAGCTGTATGGATATTTTAGGTGTCGTGCCCCAGGCTTGCCGGGATATCCTAACGAAGTCAACTGTACATGTGATGTGAGTAAAATTGGATAATTTTAATACAAAAGAAATGGTGTGAAAAATATAAGCTTCAAATTACAAGTCATGCGGCGAATTTTTCGAAGACAGCAAGAGAAATGTTTCTATTTTTGAAACTCTTTCTGCTGTGCTAATGTAAAAATACATACGTTTCTAGTTGGCCACACGATTGCTGTAAGTCGGTTGAGACTTATAAACAGAATTCCCAGGACTTGTGTCTCTGACAAAAAGCAGCCCAAACCAAAATTATATCGTTGATACCATAAGATACCGTCTGTCAAATAGTACTTGTATGCAGTCGTTGAAAGCCAGGAATTCTTGTGAAAGATGAAAAGATATAGCATCGGTAGCATGTCGGCCACACCTAGGTTTATGGTGAGGCCAAAGAAGGGAGAGTCAAACGGTTCCTTCTTGCGAAATTTGATTAGAGTAGCCAAGACCAGTGCATAAAGTGGGAAAGATACTAGAGTGAAAGCTAGTAGAATGACTGACAGAACATCCATGATTTGAGTTTGTTCAAGCTGCAGAACTGTCCGAGCCAAGTCTCATTGGGACCTTTTATAGACAATATGTGGTTTGGTTGGGGAATATGATCTCTGCTTTCCTTCAGAAATCTAATGAGGCACGCTCTGAGACAAACAACTCGCAAGTTTTGGATTACTGGAAGGAGGGAAATGAAGCCGAGTATGCTATTGTTTATTACCTGCACTAAATTGCTTTCTCAAGCATAATTATGAATTGTAGCTACTAAAAGTTGAAATGGTAATCTGGAAAGTAGAGACTTTTCCATACCGGAGATTTCCGCTTATAAGACCACCATAGTTAGAAGACCATGGTCTTTAAATAGGTTTTTGTTTCCAGTTATAGGACCATGGTCTTCTAATGGGCGATCTGAAAACTGAGTTCATTGATATCCATTTTCCAGTTAAAAGACAATGGTCTTAGTTTAATCGGCCAATTTTAACGCACAAGTAAACGTTTTTAAAGTGAATAAAAGCTGTCTATCGATAGAATGTAAAACATGATATTCTCGGTTTTGTTTTCGACACAATACTGTACTCTGCTATGCTTCAACACTATTTCCTTGAAAAATTTTAAAGAAAGTTTTGCAAATTAACCTTAAAATGGTCAGGAAATCCAGGAACAACCATCTGTTAAGATCAATTTAATGTTTGGCCAAAAATGCGTTTTTTGAAACGAAATAACATTTTCTAGTTATAAGACCATGGTCTTCAAAAGGGCGCCAAAACGTGACCCTAAATTTCGGCATTTTCCAGTTATAAGACAAGGTCTTGTAAATGGAAAACTCCGGTACTGTTGAAAATATATCGTTCATCGCAATTGCTTTTAAACAAAGTTCGGAAATAAAATTCGCATAATACACACAGTCAAAAAAGTTATTTTGTACTTGGAAGGGGCTAAGCTGGCTATCAACTCTTCTTCTTTATTATTTTTATTCGTTTCTTCACTTCGGTCGGCGGCAGTAGTGCAGAGTAGGAGAGAAAGGAGTGATTAGGTAATAGGAGCAGCTACATTGTAAGCTTCATTCGATTCCTAAGGTAATATGTCGCCTTCCTAAAATACCTATTCTGCTTGTTCTTTTGCATTTTTATGTTCGCTATCTTCGTCGTTTAGTTTTTTTCCTTCGAACAAACAATGGCCGAAAATAGCGCGGCTATTCTTAATTTCACGAAGACCGCTCACGTTCTGTTAATATGAAATGGATTTGGATTCAAACTAACGCTCTTTTCAGAGATTACAAGCATACATGGGCCGGAAAAATGGGTTGGGGTAGTCAAAATCCGAAAATTGGGGGTGGGCCTGCCGGTTTGGGGGGGTCGCGGCGATTTTGGTGGGTGGGGTCAGGAACAAAAGTCGGCTTCAGGTGGGTGGGTGGGGTCGTTTGGGGGGCTCGAGCCTAAGTTGGGGGGATGGGCAAACCCCCGGACCCCCCCGGCCCATGTATGATTACAAGAGTAACTAGAATACGCTTTAGAGTAGTAATACGCATTTTTATACCAACATGTAGTTGAAACCGGTTTTGAAGTGAGCAAAAAGTGGCCTCTTTCATAATCGGCATGTTTTGAGAGTTGGTGAGCAGAAAATTTCGAGCTCTCGTCCGAGATAGAGCCGCTTGGAAATACGCACGACAATATCTTAACGATTTGGCTGGAAAGCCCAAATCGGAGACCTGCCGTTTGGGTGAATGGGGTGCGGAATACCGTTGGTTGATAGATTGTCCGAACATTTTACTCGATCGAATACAGTAGAGACAGACTGGCTCGCTAAAAAGGTGTCTCATAACATGCGGAGTTTGCTATAAAACGCGTTCTTGTAACAAACAAAAAAAACAGATTTCAAGTCTCGCATATAGAAAGCTCAGCGCGCGCCAAATTTAAACGTATAAACGTATTGTTTCGTACGAATAAACTGTTAATAATACATTTTTGCGGGCTTTGGCGCGCTGGCGCGCTTTCAAAATTAGCGAGGCATAAACGAGGCTGCTGCTGGCCGGCCGGCCGCTGGGTTTTTTCAAACTGAAAATGTAATGTCGGCAGGTATTGAGAAAGTACCTATTTGAAAAATACCCGATCAGGTATCATAAAAATACAGGTATCAGGTATTTTGTCAATGTAGTTAAAATCTGGATTTTAGCCGAAAATCGCTCAAAATGCCAATTTAGGGCTGAAGAGGCAGCTAAAATAAGTTCAGTACAGTCATAATATTCGTTGTGAAACTGCACAAAATGCCAAAAATCTGTTATCAAAATTATCGCAAGGGTGCATACGTAATTGCTTGCCAGATTCATGTATGGTTCTGTTGATCTACGCCAGTCAGAGTAAGGCTTTTAGGTATAAAACCTTTTCCACGCGTTCTTTCTTATTTGTCTTCGCCTCTACTCAATGGCCTGCTCAGAATTTTGCAAATGAAGTGTAAAATTTTGAGAAGGCGAGAAAATTTTGAAAAAGTTGCCTTCAAAAACACTTTTAAAAGCATTCTGAGTATTAGATTAGCGGAAATTTTCAGTTTTTGTATTATGAAGAGGCCTGGTTGGGCCGTTGTCCAACCAGAGCGAGAAAATTTTCAAAAATTAATCTTAAACACAGTTTTTATAAATGAACTCATCGGTCTAAAACTACCATTTAGTGTCATTTGTTTGTACCTGATACCTGTACCTGTTTCAGTCCAAAAATACCCAAAATCAGGTAGGTACAGTTCAAAAGTACCCGATCAGGTATCACGTAAGTATCAGGCGGGTATTGCAAATCTACCTGATAATCAGGTACAGGTACAGTCATACCTGATCCACAGTATGAAAATGTCAGAAAACGAAAGTACACTGCCCTGTAAAGTCTGATCTATGTTTTTCACTGCCAGTAGAAAGGCTTTTAGTTCAGAAAAGTTGCAAACAGCTTTTCTTTTCCACAGTTTTTGGACTTGAACCCATACATGGGCCGGAAAAATGGGTTGGGGGTAGTCAAAATCCGAAAATTTGGGGGTGGGCCTGCCGGTTTGGGAGGGTCGCGGCGATTTTGGTGGGTGAGGTCAGGAACAGAAGTCGGCTTCAGGTGGGTGGGTGGGGTCGTTTGGGGGGTCGAGCCCAAGTTGGGGGGTGGGCAAACCCCCCAGACCCCCCTCGGCCCATGTACATATGCTTGAACCTGAACCTATCGTCCAGGTTTTTTTAGAAAATGGGCTTGAACCTGAAATTTCGATGTTGGACTTGACCTGAACCTATTTTTTCATCCCCAGACTTTCCACCAGTACTCCGAACACAGAAATTGTGTTCACCTCAAGGGTGAATTCGATAGGGTTAAACACACCGATTCCTCCACAAGGAAAACTGACTTTTTGCTAATCTATCTGTGTTGCAGGTCCAACGAATAAACTGGGGCGCACCCGGTAACACTTACACAAACAATAGTAGCTAGGTTCTATTTTAAGCGCGGCTGTTTGTAAGAGACCTCTTTGCCTATGTTCCGCCAAAAAACTTGGTGATATTTTATCATTTGACTCATAAAACTCTTGAACTTCAGCACAGTAGATTCTCAAACTTTGTTTGAACTTCTATTTAAAGCAAACGAGGTTTGAGAACAGACCTTTCGAAGCAGAAAAGTGCATATGCAAAATCAACCTACCTCTCCTATTGTACATGCCTGACTCAAAATTAAACAAAACAAGTTCAGCATTTATTATGCTTGCATAACCTTTGATCAGAAGCTAAATAAAAGCCCAACCCGCTTGCGCTACCAACCAGTATTTTTTCGACTTCTGTGCA
This sequence comes from Sabatieria punctata, assembly GCA_030248155.1. NCBI lineage: Eukaryota > Metazoa > Nematoda > Chromadorea > Araeolaimida > Comesomatidae > Sabatieria > Sabatieria punctata. The sequence continues at coordinate 16,411 of JASANB010007183.1, forward strand.
GTGCTAGTACTAAGTACAAATGTAAGTGTGGCTTTCTTTCTGCAACTGAACCTTCTGAAATAGTAAGCCAAAGGTTATATGACAGAAACAGTTTCAGAAATCATGCAGATTCTGTTTCTGATCGTTGAAAGTTTGGCTTTGGTGCTGGGTGCAAATGCAGATAAAGCGTGGGAATGGAGTATCACAAATGCTCAGCGATCGAACACTCTTCGCTTATCAGTGGGATCAGTAAAGTGCTGGCTGCCCGGAAAGCTCAAGAATGGTCAAATACTACAGCCAGGTGAAGTTTTATTTGTCTTTTCCCCAATCTTAGTTCATGTATTGTTGCTTATCCTTTTGCAAATTACCGGGTTTTCAAGGTATCGGCAACTTTCTGGCTTTCCGATAGTTTGTTGTCAGATTATCTCGGTTTAGTAATGTAAACTGGTATACTGAAAGTTATTTTTTTAATAATTTCAACTGCAAGCCTCACCTACACATCTATCTAAACAACAGATTTTGAGTTACAGTAATTTGCCACTGTTTTAGGTCAACACAGCAACTACATGACGAAAGAGGACAAGACAAAAAGCTGTCCAAAAGCCGATCGTCACATGGTTCTGAAATTATCATACGCCACTAACCACACAGGCCAAGTAACAGCATTTCGAAAAGGGGATAACTGTGGCATCAATTACGGCACTTACTCCAGAGTCCATATCTGCACACCATCGTACACCCCAGTTATCAGGCTGTTTATACGTGACCCACGCACTCCAGAGTATGTGATTTGTTCTGCTCAATCACACAGAAAGCAAATCATTTTCAGCGATGATGGGCTTACAGTCACATTTCTGGAGAAAGACAGTGTGGATGTCTTCCTGCAACATCCCAAGAATCTAAAGTGGCTTGCTCACGATCAAGCAAATTCGAATATTTGATGTGTAATCAAACTGTAACTGCTGTTTTAAAAGTATACCCAAAATACCAATGCTGGGTACACTTGAGTATTTTAAGTGGTACTTACTTACCCGCATTTACCCAAGAGTTAGCATATTTTGACCATGTTTGTTGGTCAAATTTATAGTGTTTCAATGTAATTCTCCAGTATGACATAACGATGTGGGCAATAAATTTTAACCAAACAATTTGTATCACCACCACCACCATCGACCCAAAAATGCAAGTGCTAGTAGCGGCTCCACTACTAATAAGTAATAAACTGTGACTCAGAAATAACTAATTTTTAATTGTCATTGTCAACCGAGATCGGGCGGCCATCAGGCAGACATGTATAGTGGGGGGTCGGCGGAATCGGCATTGCGTTGGACATCCCTATGGCCCCAAAGTAAAAACCTAAAACAGTTCCGCCCAACTTCCTCTGGGTACCCAGCAATGGCCATCCATGGTTCTCTATGATTAAGGCCATTTTCCATAGTAAAACTCCAAAACACCCCCCACGGAAATGACCTTATCTCTGGGGGGCGAGCAAACTCAGACCCGTGCTATGCAGCGTTCGAAAGCTCACATCAGGGGCTTTCAGAATCTGTAATAAAATTTATGGTGATTTTTGTTGTTTCAATAATAATCGATCCCGAAGTATCCATTAATCACGATTTTATCAGTTTTCAGCAGCCAAATAAAATGGTTTGGCATGAAAATTTGATGAGCATACTAGGTTTTCTGACACGGCAAATTCAATGGCGTGATCCATTTGTGCATAGGACCATGTGATCAATCGATAGCCAGCAATGGCCATCCATGGTTCTCTCTGATGAGGGCCATTTTCCGTAGTAAAACTCCAAAACACCCCTCACGGAAATGAACGTTTCTCTGGAGGGCGAGCAAACTCAGACCCGCGCTATGCAGCGTTCGAAAGCTCACATTATGGGCTTTCAGAATCTGTAATAAAATTTATGGCGTTTTTTGTTGTTTCAAAAATAATCGATCGCGAAATATCCATTGATCACGATTTTATCAGTTTTCAGCAGCCAAATAAAATGGTTTGGCATGCAAATTTGATGAGCATACTAGGTTTTCTGACACGGCAAATTCAATGGCGTGATCCATTTGTGCATAGGACCATGTGATCAATCGATAGCCAGCAATGGCCATCCGTGGTTCTCTCTGATGAGGGCCTTGTTCCGTAGTAAAACTCCAAAACACCCCTCATGGAAATGAACGTTTCTCTGGAGGGCGAGCAAACTCAGACCCGCGCTATGCAGCGTTCGAAAGCTCACATTATGGGCTTTCAGAATCTGTAATAAAATTTATGGCGTTTTTTGTTGTTTCAAAAATAATCGATCGCGAAATATCCATTGATCACGATTTTATCAGTTTTCAGCAGCCAAATAAAATGGTTTGGCATGCAAATTTGATGAGCATACTAGGTTTTCTGACACGGCAAATTCAATGGCGTGATCCATTTGTGCATAGGACCATGTGATCAATCGATAGCCAGCAATGGCCATCCGTGGTTCTCTCTGATGAGGGCCTTGTTCCGTAGTAAAACTCCAAAACACCCCTCATGGAAATGAACGTTTCTCTGGGGGGCGAGCAAACTCAGACCCGTGCTATGCAGCGTTCGAAAGCTCACATCATGGGCTTTCAGAATCTGCAATAAAATTTATGGTGATTTTTGTTGTTTCAAAAATAATCGATCCCGAAATATCGATTTATCACGATTTTATCAGTTTTCAGCACCTCACTAAATCAGCTAAGAAGGAAAATGGGATTACCAAATTGGGGGTTTTCTGCTACGCCAAATTCATTCGCGACATCAATTTACAGCTATGATCACGTGATCAATCGATAATCGATATTTGATCAATTATCGAATTTTTGCTGTGCAAATGATCGAACTACACAGGCTAATAATGTTAGTGGTTTTCTAGCATGCCAATTTCAACCATGATATCGTTCTAGAGCTACCAACGCGTTTTAATTCGATAATCAATATCGATTGATTATCGATTTTTGCTGTGCAGATATTCCAACTACACAGGCTAATAATGTTAGTGGTTTTCTTGCATGCCGATTAACCATGATATCGTTCTAGAGCTACCATCGCGTTTTAATTCGATAATCAACATCGATTGTTTATCGATTTTTTGCTGTGCAGATATTCCAACTACACAGGCTAATAATGTTAGTGGTTTTCTAGCATGCCGATTTCAACTATGGTATTGTTCTCGAGCTACCATCGCGTTTTAATTCGATAATCAATATCGATTGATCACATGATCCTATGCACAAATGGATCACGCCATTGAATTTGCCGTGTCAAAAAACCTAGTATGCTCATCAAATTTTCATTCCAAACCATTTTATTTGGCTGTTGAAAACTGATAAACTCGTGATAAATCGATGCTTCGGGATCGATTATTTTTGAAACAACAAAAATCACCATAAATTTTATTACAGATTCTGAAAGCCCATGATGTGAGCTTTCGAACGCTGCATAGCACGGGTCTGAGTTTGCTCGCCCTCCAGAGAAACGTTCATTTCCGTGAGGGGTGTTTTGGAGTTTTACTACGGAAAATGGCCCTCATCAGAGAGAACCATGGATGGCCATTGCTGGCTATCGATTGATCACATGATCCTATGCACAAATGGATCACGCCATTGAATTTGCCGTGTCAGAAAACCTAGTATGCTCATCAAATTTTCATGCCAAACCATTTTATTTGGCTGCTGAAAACTGATAAAATCGTGATTACTGGATACTTCGGGAACGATTATTTTTGAAACAACAAAAATCGCCATAAATTTTATTACAGATTCTGAAAGCCCATGATGTGAGCTTTCGAACGCTGCATAGCACGGGTCTGAGTTTGCTCGCGCCCCAGAGAAAAGGTCATTTCCGTGGGGGGTGTTTTGGAGTTTTACTATGGAAAATGGCCTTCATCATAGAGAACCATGGATGGCCATTGCTGGGTACCCAGAGGGAGTTGGGCGGAACTGTTTTAGGGTTTTACTTTGGGGCCATAGGGATGTCCAACGCACACCATATCAGCCGATTCCGCCGACCCCCCACTATACATGTCTGCCCGATCTCGGTTGGCAATGACAATTAACGTAAAATTCATCTGAAAAGCCTTTGGAAACCGAATTTCACGTGTTTTTGGAATTTTGGAACTGAATGTTTAAGAGAAATCGGTGTCCTGGGTTGGGCTTTGTGCTGACGACCCACGCTTTGCGGCAAGAAACTTGCCCCGCCAAGTGGACGAACGCACGACCACGCGCACAGTGACTTTGCGGCCTAAAAACCACTACATCACCTGTGCCGGCTGTTCGAGAGTCGGTATCCAAATACCGAGAATGCCGAGACCGCTACTTTTATGTAATTTAGCAGTAAAACTATGAAAAAAGGTTAAGTAAGTAATAAGTAATAATTATTTGACTCTTTATTCAACTTTTTTATGGAAGACGTACTCAAATGCTAAGGCATCGCCTTATTGAACCAAATAGATGTCCAAAAAATTGAAAACACATTTATTCTATAGTAAATCGAGCTCAGATAATGAGTTCACGGTTTTCCCGGTATTTCTTGGTATTTTTCAATTCTCCGCTTTCTCGAGTCTAGTTATTCCTATATCGGTTACATCACTATTTGTGATGCGAATTTATTGCCCCTTGGTAGGGCAGCTGATTTGTTTAACGCAAGGCTCTGAAATGGTAAACACGCGTGTTCCGCCGATATCAAAATTCCACGATATTCAATTGCAGTTGAAATGATTAAAAAAGTAGCCATTAAGACCTAAGATAAGAGAGTAAGAGACCATTTTTGCACATATGCCGCCAAAGAACTTGGTGCTGCTAATAAAACTTCTGCTATTTTATCATTTGACCCATAAAAACTCTTGAACTTCAGCACAGTGAATATGCTAAACCAACTAGTGGGGTGTTTGTTTGAACTTCTATTTAAAGCAAACTAGCTTTCCAAGCAGAAAATTGCATATGCAAAGTCAACCTACCTCTCCTATTGTACATGCCTGACTCAAAATTAAACAAAACAAGTTCAGCATTTATTATACTTGCTTAACCTTTGATCAGAAGCTAAATAAAAGCCTAAACTGCTTACGCTACCGACCAGTATTTTTTCGACTTCTATGGAGTGCTAGTTCTACGTAAGTACAGTACAACCCAGGAAATGATAGCCAAAGTTTCTGAGACCAAGTTTCTGGGGTTTCAGAAACCCGGCCAGAAACTTGCCAATAGGCCGGCCAAGTGTCAGATTACTGACTGTGTCAGTTTATGTAAGCACAGCAGCAGGCGCCAATCGGATTAATTACGCAATTAGTTGGCCTCCCGGGCCAGGCTATTGTTTATCGCGCCCCTGCTTGTCACTTTTGACACAGAGCGAGAATCTGGGACAGAAACCCAGAAACGCCAGAAACTGCAGAGACTGAGGTCAGAAACGTTTGGCCAGAAACTCGCCCACATAAAAGATACAGAAACTTTGCCAGAAACTTTAGTCATCTCAGAAACTTTGGCTATCATTTCCTGGGTTGTACTGTACAGCTGTTAGTGTGACTTTCTTTCTGCAACTGAACCTTCTAAAATTGTAATAGCCAAAAGTTAATATGCATTTTGCGAGCAAGTCAACTTAGCTATAAGGGAACCCGTTCAAGTAACCTTTTTCGCGGATCCAGCTGGCATCCAAATATGTTAAAATAGATGTCAAACGGTGCATGTTCGAAGATCAATGACCACCCTAGAACCGGAGCTACACCCCTCAAGGTTGGGTCACCAGCCACTTGTTTGTTGGCTCTCTGGCAGTCTCCGCTGAAACGATCACCATTTACTCATGTCTCTAGATACAGAATTGGTCTGCACGTGGTTGGATTAGACCTATTTTGTAGTGACTACTAACCACTAACCAGAACCACTAATTTTTGGGGGTTTATGACGTCATCAAGACTACAAATTGACTGCGACTATATATTCAGATCTAGTGACTACAAATTGACTACAAGTACTGTTGATCGGGTATACCCATACCCATACCCGAAACTGGGTATTTTTGAGCAAAACTACCTGAAATCGGGTATACCCATACCCGGGTACTTTTTGAAATACCCATACCCGGGTATACCCGATTTTTTGAAAAATACCGGGTATTTGAATGGGTATTTTTTAGAAAAAAACCGCGCAAACACACACGTTAATTTCTGTAAAAACTCTCTTATGGAAGTGTTAAATAGAAATGTCGTTTTTGTCTTGCATCATACAGTCACTTTACTGTTTCGGAAAGGTTGGTTATCCATCTAATTTGTTTCAAGAATTGTATAATTAAGCATTTTGGCGCTTTTTTAATTTTATCATGAAACATCTTACTGAAAAAGGTTTGCGGGCTCCGAAAGGAATGCTCTCGGTTATGCACCTCAATCTCTCACTGCAAAATTCACAGTACATACAACAGTATACATAGCATGCATAAAACATGGTATTTGACTGAAGCTGAATTTTTACAAATGTACGTACATTACATAAAAAAGACTGTTGCGTGCATACAGTAAGTTTCTTGCCTCCCGCTTACTTCTAATCGAAATCAGGCTTCCATTTTTGTGCTTTCTTTGGGGATAAATCAGGGTTCGTGCGGGATCTGGAAAGTCAGGGAGTCAGGGAAAAGTCAGGTAATTTGGTGTCTGGTCAGGGAAAAATTTGATAGCCCTTGGAATATCTCGCCGCCACATGGTCCTGTCAGGCCTTTACACACCACCCTTTTTGAAAATCGGTCTTCTCACTTTACTACTACTTAAACCAGAAATTTGTACTCTGAATACCGTTTAAATGCGTTTTACAAAGCAAATTTTTCGAAATTTTCTCACACTGGCTGGAGCTTCCTCACCCTGGTTGGTCAGGGAATTGTGACTTTGGTCATGGAGAAGTCAGGGTAAGCTCAGGGAATTTTGCTATCCAAAAGCCGCGCGAACCTTGTAAATACCATTGTGGCTAGTAAATGTAGTTGGACTTAGTTAGAAGGTTACAACGTTTCTATGCACTTGGTTTTAATGCTGGGATGTATTTGCAGCAAGCTGAAATTTTTATACAGCTACAAGTATGGTGGGTGACCCAGAATCAGAAAGTACTATTAGAAATTGTACTCCAGATTCTAGAAAGCTGATTAGATTCTTTTGCCAATGTTAATCTACAAAAGTATTCGAAAATTCACGTGTTCTAGTAACTGTGAAGTAAAACTGTAACAGATACTACTACATCAGCTACACTGAGCACATAATAGTGTCCAAAAAAGCGGTTTAAAACCTATTTTTGCAAAACCAATTGAGATTTGGCATTTTTAAGGATTTTCGCGATTTTAATGAAAAAATACCCGATTTATACCCGATACCCGGGTATTTTTAAAATACCTACCCATACCCATACCCGGGTATGGGTATTTTAAAAAATACCTACCCATACCCATACCCAATTCAGATTCGAATACCCATAGCAACAGTAACTACAAGTTCCTTTTGAATTTGTGTGAATTGCAGTAGTATGTAGTAGTCAGCAAATTCTGAAATTTATTTGGTCATATCATGCACATTAGCCATTTTGAAACGGAAAAGGTGCCATTTTTTCGGTGTGTCTTTGTTGCTCGAGCTTTTTCACTAGTTTTGACAACTTTTTTTGCCATTACAAAGCAATTTTCATGCTATATTTTGGAATATTCATTGAATTTCTGACCGTTTGTAGACTTTGAGGGAGGGGGTGTAGCCCCGGTTCTAGAGGGTCACTGATGTTCGAACATGCACCGTTGGTGTTCATTTGACATCTATTTTAACATATTTAGATACCAGCCGGATCCGCGAAAAAAGTTGCTTGAACATCCTATCCTAAGCTGACTTTCTCGCAACATGCATGTTAAAACGGCAAGGACAGTTTTAGAAATAATGCAGATTCCGCTTCTGATTGTTGTCAGTTTGGGTTTGGTGTTGGGTGCAAATGCAGATAAAGAGTGGACTTGGAATATCACAAATGCTCTGCGATCGAACACTCTTCACTTGTCAGTGGGATCAGTAAAGTGCTGGCTGCCCGGAAGGCTCAAGAATGGTCAAATACTACAGCCAGATGAAGCTTTATTCGTCTTTCCACCAATCTCAGTGTATGTACATATGGATCAAGCATACATGTAACAGGGGGTCTGGGGTACTGTTGGCAAAATATTGAATTTGTGGAATACATAACATATACATATACATATATGTATATGTTTTTATAATATGTATATGTATTTTTTCAAAAAAATATGTACATAAAATACATATTATCCTTTTGTTACACACCGCCCAAAAAATCGTATCGGAAATCCGCCAAATCGGTATCGGCCGCCGATAAATTTATCGGGAAAACCATCGGAAAACCGATAGACCTTTGGCGGGCATGGCAAAAAATGGACAAACCCTTCCATCGATATTGGTATCAGTTTAACGCGCCGATTATTACACAAACGATAATATTATCGAAATTGGCCTATTTCCGATCCCAACTATCGGTATCGGATTTGGGGCAGCGGACATATTTTGGGCGGCCGCCGCCCAAAACATGACGGCTCCTGTAGGAGCACGTGTGTAACAAAGGGTTATACATATTTTTTCAAAGCCAGGTTTTAAGTTGAAAAATGCTGCTAAAAGAGTTGTTTGTGAGTGAAATTAGAAAGGGTCTACGCTTGGACCTGATTAGCATGAAATTGATTCAGTACGTCAGTCAAATTAGTAATAATTTCCACTTTTAAGTTCTGTTAAAAATCCTCCACGTACAGTCAGTCATTTTTTGTGTGGGAGACCTGTGCAATGAACTTTGTTTTTGAAACCGCAATAATAATTTCGTCTGGGTCAACTAGCAAAAGAAAAGAGCATTTTTCTCCTGCCATTTATCCATTGAATTTGAAAATCTAAATGTTCCCTCATTAGAACTCCTTTTGGTCGCCTCGCACCACTTTACACGGTGATGGTATTACTCAATTAAAACACCAAATCTGTGGTTTTTCTACCACTGGAGCAAATTCAGACATTGGCATCCTAAGAAAATGTAATTTCATGCTATGAATGGCAGGCTGAGACTTGAAAATGCAGCATTTCATCAGAAATTCAATATGTATTTTCAAATATGTATTTTAAATACATAATGGCCTCAGAATACATATACATAAACATATTCTCTGAGGAATACATAAACATATACATATACATATATGTATTCCAAAAATAATACATAATATGTATTTTTTACATATACATATACATATATGTATTCCACAGTAGTCTGGGGTAGTGATGTAAAAATTTAATTTAATTGTAATTGAAATTCGAATAATTGGCCCGTTTTTAATTTCAATTCAATTAATTTAATTTAATTGAAACTCAAAAGTTGGGCCATAATTTAATTGTAATATAATTGAAATTCGTCTGGAATTTCAATTATTTCCTGTTGTGAATGTAAGGAAATATGTAAGTATCAATGACGTTACAACTTCAAACAAAAACTTATTTAGGTTTTGTCACCTATTTTAGGCTGACTTCATTATATTTTGAAATATTTTATTAGTGTTTCCGATCAAATTAAAATTAAACAACAAAATTAAATTGTTTCGGCCAAAATCACCAAGTAAATTGCAATTTAATAAAAAATTAAATTGTTCACGATGACTGTCAAACAAATTAAAATTATATTAAATTTAGTAAAATTTACCTAAAAATTTGATACAAATTTGATATGAATTTGATATAAATTTGCTTGCTTTGACAGTTTGACTAACCAAAGTCTGGCTGCAAAACAAGTTCATTCCAAAGACCTTGTTTATCCTATAGCAAAGATATCAACTCATTAAATGCTAATTTGTAGACCATTTGTCGCCATCTAAATAAAGGTCAACTCATTTTGAACTGACACGACCCAGGTTTTGAGCTGTTTCCTTGGGAGTTGAGTATTGATTTTAGCAAATTTATATTTAATTCATATCAAATAACAAATTTATATCAAATTAAATTTCAGAATTTGGGTACCAAGCAAAATAATAGCAGGTTATTTTCTTCTGAAGGCTGAACAAGCAATTTAATAGTTATTTAATTTCAAAATAAATTTACTCGGAAACACAATATTTTACTCTCAGGTTTTCATTTCGTTGTTCATAAAAGCTAAAACAGTGTTTTTTGTATGTATGGTCGGTTTACACTACCCTTTTCGGCGAAGGTAGCAGCAAGAGATGTTGGTCAAAATGATAAAAACCTTTAGATTGTGCGTGTTCTGATTCTAAAGTGGACTAATAGCTACAAATTTTCCCGAGAATGCCATTTCAATGCGTTTTTTTTGAAAGGTAACCTTTTAAAATTTTCTCGCCCTAGTTCGGCAGCAGCCTAATCCGGTGTCTCCAAACTTTTACACAGACATTTTCCCAAGTCCTGAGTAAGCCATTTTTTAAATCTGTACCTATAGTATGTGTTGTATGTGATATATTGGGAGAGGAATTCAGGGAATTCGCTATTTTCCAAGGGAGAAGTGAAGTTACGTTTCTGCAGTAATAATTGGAGGGGATAAATGCCTTCAGTAATTTACATAGTACATGTAACAGGTGATCCGCCGAGGGGGTTTGGGCACTAAAAATGCTAAAAAATCGGAAAAATCGCAATTTTTGGGCTAAAAGTTGTCAAAAATCGCTAATTTGGGCTGAAATTCAGCTAAATAGTGTTGTTTTGCAGGCGATTTTGGCAATTTTTTGTCTGAAATTGTAAAAAATCGCAAAAATTTGTTCAAAAAATTTCTTGCCAGAAAATCGGAGGGGGTCGGAAAAATCGTCTCCGGGGGGTCTCCATCCGGGGGGCGGGCCTAAGTCGGGTGGGGAGCAGACACCCAGACCCCCTGTTACATGTATGGTAATTTGTCACTGTTTTAGGGCAACATAGCAACTACATCACGAAAGAGGACAAGAGCTGTTCAACAGCCGATCGTCACATGGTTCTGAAATATAAATACGCTCATCGCATAGGCCGAATAGAAGCATTTCGAAAAGGGGATAAGTGTGGCATCAAATATGTGGATCATACCACCGTTCATACTTGCTTATCAACGTTCAGTGGAGTTATCACGCTGATTATAAGTGAGCGACGTACTCCAGAGTAAGTGATTTGTTCTGCTCAATCACACAGAGAGCAAATCATTTTCAGCGATGATGGTCTTACAGTCACATTTCTGGAGAAAGACAGTGTGGATGTCTTCCTGCAACATCCGAAGAGTCTAAAGCGGCTTACGCACGATCAAGCAAATTCGAATATTTGATGTGTAATCAAACTGTATAACTGCTGTTTTAAAAGTATACCCAAAATACCAATACTTGGGTACACTTGAGTATTTTTAGTGGTACTTACTTAGGAGTTTGCCAAAATACATGTACTTGACAAACTGAGTATATTTTGACCATGTTTGTTGGTCAGATTTACAATTCAATTCTTCAGTATGACATAACAATAGTGGCAGTAAATTTTGAATAAATACTTTTGTATTACCAGTACAGCACCACTGTTGAAAATATCTGTTTCACCAATTTACATACTGTTGCAAAAGTTCAGATACAAAATACAAGTTAATCCCCATGCTAATGCTGGATAACATTATACAAATAAAATTATAATATTGCTTAATTAATTATTGTACGTATGTTTGTATATCACTAAAAACGTAAATATTGCCCAAAAAAAGTGTAGTTTTCAGGAGAGAATTCATGAGGATGTTTAGATTTGGAGAAGCATAACAACAATGCAAAAATGCATAAAATGACGAAGGTGATGTGGAAAGCAAGTCAGTTACAGTAAGAAAACAGCCAAAATACCTGAATTTACCAAAGTTTATTACTTTAAAATGTACAAACAAAGAAATATACAAACCATTTGTATATCAAAAGACTGTTTGTAGTAGCAACTATTTTAAGCGCCACTGTTTCTAAAGACACATTTTTGCATATGTGAATGTGCCGCCAAAAAACGTGGTGCTGCTGAAAACAACTGCTATTTTATCATTTGACTCATAAAAACTGTTCAACTTCAGCACAGTAGAATGCAAACTAACTAATGGGTGGCCGTCTGAACTTCTATTTAAAGCAAACGTCTTTTGAGAACAGACCTTTACAAGCAGAAAAGTGCAGATGCAAGTCAACCTACCTCACCAATTGTAGATGCCTGACTCAAAATCAAACAAACAAAGTTCAGCATTGATTATACTTGCATAGCCTTAGATCAGAACCTAAATAAAAGCCTAAGCCCCTACCAACCAGTACTTTGTTACTGTTGTTGGGTATTGGATTTTCCGTTTGTGTACGTGTATGTGCATACACATTTACCTTCCTATGTGTCTGGTAATTTGTGTATGCGCGGCGTTCAACAAAACAATCTATATTTTGTGTATGTTAATTGTACTGAAAATGCAATTTTTTTGGTAGATTTTCATTAAAAAAACAGGCATAAAACAGTGCCTGGCAGGTCCCATTAATAAAAGTTTTATACTAATTTTCTTACAGCAGTTTACCTGTTTGTTTTAACATGTCAATTTTGGTCTTTTCTGTTGTGTTTCTAAGGGTTTTTGAGCTAGTCACGCCCATTAAACATAACAAAATCCATTTTTTCCACAACATTTCTCTCACAGGCTACCCAGCTCGTTTTAGAAAACACAATACAAACGGAGAAGATTTTTTGGCATTTGTAAAAATAATACATAAAACCAATACACATTTGAAATTCTTATGTACGTATATACCAGTGTTGCCAGGTCTGCAGACCAAAAACCCTAGATCAGAGAAAAAATTCCCCCAGAAATTTCAGAAAACCCATAAAAATCCCCCCAGATTAAGAAAGGTACTTTGAGCTGATGGAAGCTGAATTTCACATTGCAACATAAAATAGATATAGTAAGAAACAGAAAGAATTAAATTTATTACATGTACAACTAAATTGTTAATTATAATTCTGCAACAGATCACCAAATTACGATCAGACCAGGCATCAGACAGCGAGAAAACTACAGAATTATGATGAAATTTCCTAAAACTTTGTTTCAAGTTATGCCACGGTTATAGTTTACTTCACGTTGATTCTAATATCCATTTTGATATAATGCCGCGTATCCCCTCAATATGTCTACTTTTTTACTATTGCAAAAGAATTTCCAAAGTTGAGAGTTTGAAAGTTGCTCAAAAAAGTTCTTTAGAATAAAACATGTCAAAAACCCTCGATTTGTTTATGTCGAAACGTCGACAGATGGACGACATTACATTTTTTAGACAAACGCGTTGAACATTGATTGATCACTGGTGTGGTAACAAAATAAGATTCCGTCATTGGTCTGAAGAAGAAAATTCTCAAAATTCCCAAACCCTCAAAGAATCTCCAAAATTTTTGCAAATTCCCCCAAAATACCTCCAACGCCGAAAAAATTCCAAATCCCCCAGATTTGTACCCCCAACCCCCAGATGAAATTTTCACCCCCAAATGGTGGCAAAATACCCCCAGATTTGGGGTAAAACCCCCAACCTGGCAACCCTGGTATATACCATGGACATACACATACACAAACGAAAATCATGGTACATACTGTATTTTACAGTAACAGTACCAGGTTGTTCCGAAAATAAACTCCCCATAAATATGACCACATTTTAGGTTTAATTTTCCCTAAATAAGTCCTTGGGGCACTTTTGGTTTCAACATTTTTTTGTGTCTGGGAGCAGGTATATAAATAGGCAGTTTTGACATGTCAATTGCGAAAAAAACAACAAAAAACATTACGCAAAAAGAAGGGAAAATCGAAAAAGTGAATGCAAAATGCAACACTATTAGGGTGATCACAATATAATTGACAAACTGTATTGAACCAATGCATTTGCCGTAGTTGCATTGCATTTGACGGAAAAAGAAAAAGAATTTGAAGTTTCCATAAATAAACCCACCCCTTTTCGGTTTCAATACGGAGTACCAATACCAAAACATAAAACAAACTTCTCATGGGCTTATTTACGCAAAAACCAGGTAAGTGCTAGTTCTAAGTACACCTGTAAGTGTGAATTTCTTTTTGCTGAACGTTCTAAAATAGTAATAGCCAAAAGTTATATGACAGAGAGAGACGGTTTCAGGAATAATGCAGATTCGGTTTCTGATCGTTATCGGTTTGGCTTTGGTCTTGGGTGCAAATGCAGAAGAAGAGTGGGATTGGTGGGTCTTAAATCATCAGAGCTCTAACATTCTTCGCTTAACAGTTGAATCAGTAAAGTGCTGGGATACCGGACCGCTCCAGCATGGTCAAACACTAGAGCCAGGTGAAGCTTCATTCGTCTTCCAAACCACTCTTAGTTTGTGCACTGTTGCTTTATCTCTTTGAGTATCATGTTGACCATATCTGATCAACACTATGGCGCTGTCCTCCCAGACAACGTTGTCCTCGGAGGACAAAGGAGGACAAGAGGTGAAAAAAGAGGACTAAGGAGAACAAGAGAGGACAAGAGGGGGGTCAAAGCGGACATGAGAGGACAACAGGGGGTTCCTGCCAGACAGGGACCCTGTCCGCCAATGTCCCCCGGGACAGGGACCTTGTCCGCCGATGTCCTCCGGGACAGGGACCTTGTCCGCTGATGTCCTCCCAGACAGGGACCTTGTCCACCGATGTCCTCCGGGACAGGAACCTTGTCCGCTGATGTCCTCTGGGACAGGAACCTTGTCCACCGATGTCCTCCTGGACAGGGACCTTGTCCGCTGATGTCCTCTGGGACAGGAACCTTGTCCACCAATGTCCTCCGGGACAGGGACCTTGTCCACCGATGTCCTCCAAGACAGGGACCTTGTCCACCGATGTCCTCCGGGACAGGGACCTTGTCTGCCGATGTCCTCCCAGACAGGGACCTTGTCCGCCGATGTCCTCCTGGACAGGGACCTTGTCCGCCGATGTCCTTCGGGACAGGAACCTTGTCCACCGATGTCCTCCGGGACAGGGACCTTGTCTGCCGATGTCCTCCCAGACAGGGACCTTGTCCACCGATGTCCTCCGGGACAGGGACCTTGTCTGCCGATGTCCTCCCAGACAGGGACCTTGTCCGCCGATGTCCTCCTGGACAGGGACCTTGTCCGCCGATGTCCTTCGGGACAGGAACCTTGTCCACCGATGTCCTCCGGGACAGGGACCTTGTCGACCAATGTCCTCCGGGACAGGAACCTTGTCCGCCGATGTCCTCTGGGACAGGAACCTTGTCCGCTGATGTCCTCCTGGACAGGGACCTTGTCCGCCGATGTTCTCTGGGACAGGAACCTTGTCCTCCAATGTCCTCCGGGACAGGGACCTTGTCCGCCGATGTCCTCCTGGACAGGGACCTTGTCCGCCAATGTCCTCTGGGACAGGAACCTTGTCCGCCGATGTCCTCCGGGACAGGAACCTTGTCCGCCGATGTCCTCCGGGACAGGAACCTTGTCCGCTGATGTCCTCTGGGACAGGAACCTTGTCCACCGATGTCCTCTGGGACAGGAACCTTGTCCGCCGATGTCCTCCCAGACAGGGACCTTATCCACCGATGTCCTCCAGGACAGGGACCTTGTCTGCCGATGTCCTCCCAGACAGGGACCTTGTCCACCAATGTCCTCCTGGACAGGGACCTTGTCCGCCATTGTCCTTCGGGACAGAAACCTTGTCCTCCAATGTCCTCTGGGACAGGGACCTTGTCCGCCGATGTCCTCCTGGACAGGGACCTTGTCCGCCAATGTCCTCTGGGACAGGAACCTTGTCCACCAATGTCCTCCGGGACAGGAAACTTGTCCGCCAATGTCCTCTGGGACAGGAACCTTGTCCGCCGATGTCCTCCTGGACAGGGACCTTGTCCGCCAATGTCCTCTGGGACAGGAACCTTGTCCACCAATGTCCTCTGGGACAGGGACCTTGTCCGCCGATGTCCTCCTGGACAGGAACCTTGTCTGCCGATGTCCTCTGGGACAGGAACCTTGTCCGCCGATGTCCTTCGGGACAGGAACCTTGTCCACCGATGTCCTCCGGGACAGGGACCTTGTCCACCAATGTCCTCCGGGACAGGAACCTTGTCCGCCGATGTCCTCTGGGACAGGAACCTTGTCCGCTGATGTCCTCCTGGACAGGGACCTTGTCCGCCGATGTCCTGTGGGACAGGAACCTTGTCCTCCGATGTCCTCCGGGACAGGGACCTGGTCCGCCGATGTCCTCCTGGACAGGGACCTTGTCCGCCAATGTCCTCTGGGACAGGAACCTTGTCCGCCGATGTCCTCCAGGACAGGAACCTTGTCCGCTGATGTCCTCTGGGACAGGAACCTTGTCCACCGATGTCCTCTGGGACAGGAACCTTGTCTGCCGATGTCCTCTGGGACAGGGACCTTGTCCGCCGATGTCCTCCTGGACAGGTACCTTGTCCGCCGATGTCCTCCCAGACAGGGACCTTGTCCGCCGATGTCCTCCTAGACAGGGACCTTGTCCGCCATTGTCCTTCGGGACAGAAACCTTGTCCTCCAATGTCCTCTGGGACAGGGACCTTGTCCGCCGATGTCCTCCTGGACAGGGACCTTGTCCGCCAATGTCCTCTGGGACAGGAACCTTGTCCACCAATGTCCTCCGGGACAGGAACCTTGTCCGCCAATGTCCTCTGGGACAGGAACCTTGTCCGCTGATGTCCTCTGGGACAGGAACCTTGTCCGCTGATGTCCTCTGGGACAGGAACCTTGTCCACCGATGTCCTCTGGGACAGGAACCTTGTCCGCCGATGTCCTCCCAGACAGGGACCTTGTCCACCGATGTCCTCTGGGACAGGGACCTTGTCTGCCGATGTCCTCCCAGACAGGGACCTTGTCCGCCGATGTCCTCCTGGACAGGGACCTTGTCCGCCATTGTCCTTTGGGACAGAAACCTTGTCCTCCAATGTCCTCTGGGACAGGGACCTTGTCCGCCGATGTCCTCCTGGACAGGAACCTTGTCCGCTGATGTCCTCTGGGACAGGAACCTTGTCCACCAATGTCCTCCTGGACAGGGACCTTGTCCGCCGATGTCCTCTGGGAAAGGGACCTTGTCCGCCGATGTCCTCCCAGACAGGGACCTTGTCCGTCGCGATGTCCTCCGGGACAGGGACCTTGTCTGCCGATGTCCTCCCAGACAGGGACCTTGTCCACCGATGTCCTCCGGGGCAGGGACCTTGTCTGCCGACGTCCTCCCAGACCTTGTCCGCCGATGTCCTCCTGGCCGATGTCCTCTGGGACAGGGACCTTGTCCGCCAATGTCCTCTGGGACAGGAACCTTGTCCGCGGATGTCCTCTGGGACAGGGACCTTGTCTGCCGATGTCCTCCCAGACAGGGACCTTGTCCGCCGATGTCCTCCGGGACAGGAACCTTGTCCACCAATGTCCTCTGGGACAGGGACCTTGTCCGCCAATGTCCTCCTGGACAGGGACCTTGTCCGCCAATGTCCTCTGGGACAGGGACCTTGTCCGCTGATGTCCTCCTGGACAGGGACCTTGTCTGCTGATGTCCTCCTGGACAGGGACCTTGTCCGCCGATGTCCTCCTGCACAGGGACCTTGTCCGCCGATGTCCTCCTGCACAGGGACCTTGTCCGCCAATGTCCTCTGGGACAGGAACCTTGTCCGCCAATGTCCTCTGGGACAGGAACCTTGTCCGCCAATGTCCTCCTGGACAGGGACCTTGTCCGCCGATGTCCTCCGGGACAGGAACCTTGTCCGCCGATGTCCTCCGGGACAGGAACCTTGTCCGCCGATGTCCTCCTGGACAGGGACCTTGTCCGCCGATGTCCTCCGGGACAGGAACCTTGTCCGCCAATGTCCTCTTGGACAGGAACCTTGTCTGCCGATGTCCTCTGGGACAGGAACTTTGTCCGCTGATGTCCTCCTGGACAGGAACCTTGTCCACCGATGTCCTCTGGGACAGGAACCTTGTCCGCTGATGTCCTCCTGGATAGGGACCTTGTCCACCAATGTCCTTCGGGACAGGAACCTTGTCCGCCGATGTCCTCCAGGACAGGAACCTTGTCTGCCAATGTCCTCCTGGACAGGGACCTTGTCCGCCAATGTCCTCTGGGACAGGAACCTTGTCCGCCAATGTCCTATGGGACAGGAAACTTGTCCGCCGATGTCCTCCGGGACAGGAACCTTGTCCACTGATGTCCTCTGGGACAGGAACCTTGTCCACCGATGTCCTCCTGGACAGGGACCTTGTCCGCCGATGTCCTCTGGGACAGGAACCTTGTCCGCCGATGTCCTCTGGGACAGGGACCTTGTCTGCCGATGTCCTCCTGGACAGGGACCTTGTCTGCCGATGTCCTCCAGGACAGGAACCTTGTCCACCGATGTCCTCTGGGACAGGAACCTTGTCCACCGATGTCCTCCGGGACAGGGACCTTGTCCACCGATGTCCTCCTGGACAGGGACCTTGTCCGCCGATGTCCTCTGTGACAGGAACCTTGTCCGCCGATGTCCTCCGGGACAGGGACCTTGTCTGCCGATGTCTTCCCAAACAGGACCTTGTCCGCCGATAAGGTCATTTATGCGATTAACCGATTTCTTTTAGCTCTGCAGGCCGGATTAGCTTCAAAATATTCACAAAATAACAGTATTTCACATTATTTTCTAAAAGAATTTTGAAATATGAACGTTAGTTCTTCAAAAAAAACTGCATATCAATAACCACTGGAAAATATGGAATAGAAATTTGAAGATAAAACAAGAATATTTTTGCTCATAGAGGCAGGGATGCCTACCATATTTAATTTTTGAATCTGATAAGGTATTGCATGGTTATTGTTGATTGGGTATATGATTGGATGGTCAGTGTTTTAGGGCAAGAAGGCAGCTACATCACGAAAGAGGAAAAGAGAAAAAGCTGTCCAAAAGGCGATCGTCACATGGTTCTGAAATTAACATATGCCATTAATCGGACAAGCCAAATAAAAGCATTTCGAAGAGGGGATTTATGTGGATTTGAGACCGAGGGTCATATCAGTGCTATTACTTGCATACCAATGGACTACATGTTTATCAGGCCGTACGTAAGTGACCCACCTACTGCGGTGTAAGTGATTTGTTCTACTCAATCACACAAAACAGAAAGCAAATCATTTTCAGCTATTATACTCTTACATACGCATTTCCGGAGCAAGCCAGTCAGGAGGCCTTCTTGCAACATCCGAAGAGTCTAAAGCGGCTTATGATGCATGATCAAGCAAAAAAATTAGGTTAAATAAAATTTGCCAGGTGACCATCAATTTGTAGTGCGTAGGATATCATACAAAAAATGCACTTAGGCAGACAGAGTTTACTCCAATGTGATGCCAGAGACACCCACACGGTAAAACGGCAGGAGCATACACGCATAACAACTAATTTACAGATATAGACAATCCTTGTGCCATAACAAAGTATGAATAGAATTGCAACTGAAATGGAAGAGTACGAATAGAATTGTAACTGAGCGAAAAGTCTGTACCTACTATAAGTTACTGTATCTGACAGAGCGTCCCAGCCTAGTACCTGCAGGATGTATTGTACGTAGCAACCGAGTCCGACCACTCAGGAATCAACATCGAATGTCTGTTCTTGTTCCTTCTTACCGCCTCAGTCGTTCTAAAGCCTCTTTCTTGTACAGCATAGGTGCAGTTTGGAATGTTTTGTTGGAAAGACGTGTTGCCTTGTCTCTTTTGGAGTTTCGTCGTTGTCTACGATCTGTTGAGTTTGCCGACTTTGTTGTTTTATGTACTTGACATTCTCATGGTTTGATTTTAGTGTAATCTGTAATGCGGCTCAAGTGCGTTTCTAGTCAAAGGGCCTATCCTGCAATAGCAGTTTTACCGTCCTGTTCATATGAATAAACGATTTAAATTCAATTCAATTCAATAACATAATCTTCAAAGACGTCATTAAAACAAATTGCCTAAATTTGCTAAAAAGAGCTGAGACGGCGAAATTAGGAAGGGAGTTCCAAATCCTTGAGGAGGCAAAGAACATTGTACTGCCCGCGGCCACCGTACGGGTGGTCAGCTCAACGTGACAGGAGTTGACCATCAGACGCTCACTTCTACAACTCTGCAAGGTTTTGAGAGAAAACAGGCACCATGAGAGTGAAAAAGCAGCAGCCTTTTCTGTGATGCCAGCAGCCAGATTGGACTGAGGGCACACTCATTCACAGTATCAGTACAAGAAAGATCGCAGCGATTTAGGCGCAACTTGGCAAACAGTCCCTGGGCTTTCTCCAGCCGGGCTCGACTATAGCTAGCGTTTGGGTACCAGGCTTCAATGGAATAAGTCAGTTGAGGAAGAAAGCACTGTTTGTACAGACGCTCGAATAATTGACTTAAGCTTATTTTAACCGCTGTTCTCTCTAAGACACCTTTTACGGATGTGCACTCATAAAATGTGGTGCTGCTAAACAAGAGTTTATGAGATTTTGTCTTTTGACTCATGATCATACATGGGCCGGCGGAAAAATGGGGTGGGGTAGTCAAAATCCGAAAATTTCGGTTTTATCTGTAATCGTCCTCCGGTCTTCTCTGAGTACATCCTTCCACCGCGTTCTCGGCCTGCCCAACGGTCTGTTCCATCCGTGTTGTCCCGGAACAAATTTAAGCAAAGTCCTTGACAGCTGGTCTTCATCCATTCTGGTCACGTGACCAAACCATCGGAGTCTGTTTTTCCTGGCTAGTTTCACCTTCTTCTGAATCTAAATCGTCATCAGCCTCCAGGCCACCTACTGTTGTTTGGTCTTGGATTTTCCGTTTGTGTATGTGTATGTGTACTGTATGTGTATACACATTTATTTTCAAATGTGTATGGTAATTTGTGTATACACATTCAACAAAACAATGTGTATTTTTGTGCATATTTGTGTATGTGTATTGTACTAAAAATGCAAATTTTTTGGTAGATTTTCAGTCAGAAATGCTAGGAAAATCAAATCTCTCAATGTCTGCTGCTTGAAACCTTGGATAGCTTTGAAATCGAGTTACTTAGGCCATTTTAAGGCTTTATGAGGATATTTGCATAACCTTAGATCAGAACCTAAATAAAAGCCTAAACCGCTACCAACCAGTATTTTCTTACTGTTGTTTGGTATCGGATTTTCCGTTTGTGTATGTGAATGTGTATATGTATACTATAATTTTAATTATATTTTTTAGAAATTTACTAATACAAGAAAATTATTGCGCCGCCACCCACCCACCCTGTGCCACAGGTCTGTGCCACTTTTGAGTCTGTAGCAGGTCGCCATCGCTTCCACTTGAATCCAAGTGTGTAGCGATGGAATACAGAATAGGACTTCATTGCTGCTGTAGGTGTTGTTTTTAGAGCCCCTGTTATGCATAAACACGCTAGTCGTTGTATACGGCCTAGCTGTGTTTTGGCGCATTTCAGGTTCGTCCGTTTCCACCACACTACAGCAGCAAAAGCTATCATAGGTCTAATGACTGCTAAATACTGCCACCTGACCATCTTGGGTGACAGTACCCAGTTGTTCCCAATAGCTCTTTTGGCCTGGCAGAAAGCCGCCCTAGCTTTAGAGCATTTGGTCTCAAGATGGGCTGCCCAATCTAATCGGGAGGCTAAGACGACCCCAAATATTCAACTCTAACTCTAATAAAAAAGACATAAATTAGCTAAAGTCTGTTCAAAAATCTTTGGCGCTGGGTACATCCGGCAGTGTCCCGAATTTATTTGTGGTGTGAACCCCATACATGTATATATGAATCTGTTCCTCTCATCAACGTGATTACTATACTGTTCTCGAAATTTGCATATTGTACTTTAGTTAGAAGAAAGTTCAGCGTTCAATTTAATTTTAATTTTTGTTTTACTACCAAGCAGCTCAGATTTAACTAATTTTTGTTTTACTAATAATTTCACTAATTTTACTACTATTTTACTACGATTTTACTAGTAATCAGGGGCAATTTCTCATAAATGATGCCAAAACCTTATAAATTATTAATGTTGGTGCTAAATCGTTGCTAAATTTGAACATGATAGGACGTTCTCAAGCACTTTAGAGACAAAAAATGTGCGAAATTCGACTGACAAAAGTGCGCCCACACATCTTGTACTGCAAAACTGATCAAAAATTTGGCTGGAATTAGCCAAATACTAGTAAAATAGTAGTGAAATTTCCATTTTACTATTGACGGTCTTTGTTAATTTAATTTTGTTTTTACATTACTATTGGCTCTTAATTTTACCGGGTTTTTCCGAAAATAAACTTCCCAAAAATAAGGCCATTTAGGTTTACCGTTCGGTAAATACATCCTTGGGGTATTTTTGGTTTCAACGTTTTTCTGTCTGGGAGTACGTAAATAGGCAGTTTTGGCATGTAAAATGCGAAAACAACAAGTAAAAACATGACATGAAAACAAGGGAAAATCGAAAAAGTGAACGTAAAATGCAATACTATTAGCGTTATCGCAATTGATTGCCAAACTGGATTGAACGAATGCATTTGCCGCAGTTCCATTGCATTTGACTGAAAAAGGCGGAAAAATGAAGTTTCCATGAATCTGGCCACCCATTTTCGGTTTCAATATGGAGTACTAAAACGAAAAACAAACTTCTCATGTTATTTACGGAAAAGCCCGGTAAGTGCTAGTTAGTACAACTGTAAGTGTGACTTTCTTTCTGCTGAATGTTCTGAAATGGTAATAGCAAAAGTTATACGACAGAGCCAGTTTCAGAAATAATGCAGATTCTGTTTCTGATTGTTGTCAGTTTGGCTTTGGTCTTGGGTGCAAATGCAGACCGATTCTGGAATTGGCTCGTCACAAATCATCAGAGGGTCTACACTGCTCACTTAAAAGCTGAATTTGCAAAGTGCTGGCTGCCCGGAAAGCTCATGAACGGTCAAATACTACAGCCAGGTTATAGTTATATTAGTCTTTCCCCCAATCTCAGTCTACAGTAAGTCTATGTACTGTTCCTTATCATATGATCGGGTTGGTAGCGCGCGGGGTGGCAGTAGCTTCAGGTGAAACCAGGGGGGTCAGACCGGAGCAAATCCCAAAATATGATGGGCGCCATCAAGCTCAGCGCAAGTACCGACGGTGTGCCTAAACCGAACTGGGCGTGTTACCCGCCGTTCGATAGGTCTTTGCGTTGGCTTTCAAATGACCTACACAGCGCCGTCATGTAACCATGTTTGCGCGCGAAATTCAAATTTTAGTGACTCTGCTCTGTTGTTTGAGTTTATACCTAAACGGGAAACATTGCCATTTTTGCAGTTGTGACCGTAGGCCAATGCGCCAACCGTCAAACGACGCAGCGTGACGAGATCTACAGTTTCCACGCATCGCTATTGTTCTACGCCTTCCGGCGCCAACACTAGAAGGCTGAGAGTGCAGCGGTCGAATTTGGCCGTTTTTGGCCGAATTTGGCCATGGTCATAGTAAGACTAATTTCTGCTGAAGATATGACAGCAATCGGCAATTGCGCACTGGAGAACCAGTTGAAAATGTCCAAAATCACGTTTTTGGCCATCAATACCCCAAGCGGTATCGCAGAGCAAAAATACCGCAGTGGTGATGTTTTCTACTAAAGACTTATTGATTCATCACATAAAAAGTATAGGTCAGAAAATTCCATGTTCCGCCGGCTGCGGTCTAAAAAATGACTCTTAAGTCTCAACAATTTCTGATGGAGACCCTAACTTCGAGGTCAAATTTCTAGCAAATTCAAAGAAACTTTCTCTAGGCAGATCAACAAGTCCACCAACTATCTTATATACCCTTATGAGGTCACGCTTCAGACGCCGTTCCTCCAGTGATTGTAAATTTAATAACCGTAGACGTTCTACATCTGCAAGATGCGACAAACCGGGTAAGCGACATGTAAATAATCGTTGCACCCGTTCCAATAGGTCAATAACCTTAAGATTGGATTCCAAACTTCCGATGCATATTCTAACTTACTCCTATCAAAAACTTTAAACAAACGTACCATAAACTCTCTATCACGTGTGTAGAAGTTTCGGTAAATTAGATTGACAACTTGAAAACCCTTCGTAGCTATTCGTTTGCAATGCTGTGAAAATTTTAGATCATCAGATGCGGTAACTCCTAGATCAACTATTGAGAAAACAGATGGCAACTGGATGTTATCAATTGAATATTCAGTTCTCGAGTTACTGTATGTAATGCAAAACAGCATATTTCTGAATAGCCACCGAAAGTTTCATTTGATTTGCCCACTGATAAACTCGTAAAAAGTCTGCCTGCAAAGTTTCATTGACTTCACCCCGTTTAACCTCAAAATATATCTAGCATCATCAGCGTACAGATGATGTAGCATTACCCGACTATCGGGGAAAAGAATGTAGAAAGAAGGTTTTTATTTCATAATTTTGTGGCGCTATCAATTTGCTACACTTTGATGTAAACCATTTAGGGCTGCGACCAGAGGTTTGTGAGAAACTGACTTCAGAATGCCGAAAGCCATGCGAAACGTCTGACTTTTCCGGTATACTAAACTTCAATGCCGCATCTGTAGCTCAATTAGGCTTCAGACAGTTTCTCACAAACCTTAGCCCCTCGGTAAGTCTAACTGAGCTAGAGATCCGGCATTCAAGTTTAGTACCGCAAAACTAGGATATTTTGCATGTTTTTTGGCATTCTGAAGTCAGTTTCTCACAAAAATCGGGTCGTAGCCCTAATGGTTCACACCAAAGTGTAGCAAATTGATAGCGCTACAAATTTTGCAATAAAAAAACGGTTTTTGGGGGTTCCAGATGAGCTAGGACCGGCTAGTGTTGTTACAACAATACCAAAATTTCCAATTTACCGTTTCTTTCCAAGTATGCAGCGGGGCAGGGGGACGAAAATACAAATCTACTACTAACGTTCCCAGAGGCTGCTAGTAAGCCTCCAGATGTGTCAAGCGACAGAAATCAATTTTGGCACCTACGCACCAAATCCGAAATTTTCGTAAATTTTCATTGAAAATTTCGATTTTCTAACAAAATTTGTGTTGGAAATCCGGTTTTTCAGGCAGTTTTTGTAAAAAAAATCCACTTTAACTAGAAAGTTTTTCAATTTTCTGCTCTTGGAGGCACGGATGCCTACCATATTAAAAATTTGAATATGATAAGGTACAGTATGGTTACTGTTGATTGGATATATGGAAAAATAGGTATTTGTCACTGTTTTAGGGGATCGGAGAAATTTCATGACCGCAGAAGACAATAGAGTATTCTGTCCGAAACGCGATCGTTACATGGTTCTGAACCTAACATTCGCTATTAATTTCACAAACCACATAAAAGCATTTCGAAGAGGGGATGTGTGTGGATTTGTGTTCAGGGCCACGACCAGAGAGCATCCTTGCAGACCATACCGCCCATTCACTCTCAGGGTGAAAATATTTGACCCAGGCAGTGCGTAGTAAGTGATTTGTTCTGCTCAATCACACAGAAAGCAAATCATTTTCAGCAATGATGGTCTTACATTCACAGTTCTGGAGGAAGACAGTCCAGATGTCTTCTTGCCACATCCGATGAGTCGAAAGCGGCTTATGATGCATGATCAAGCAAATTAATTAAGTTAAATAAAATTTTGCCAGGTGACCATCAGAAGTGAGGCGAGGTAGAATTAGTTGTGCGCAGGGTACTGTACAAAAATTGACAGGTCACTGCGCGTATAAACAAACGGCTCCCCTAAGCCGGCCAGTTGTTGCACTCTATCCGCTCTTGCCATCTGAGTCTATCGGCCGTCTTAATAATCACTGACATCTTTAGCCAACACTTGCACGGCCCATTATTACAATCATTTTATCAAATCAAAACCGAACGTTTTCAAAAAATATGTACATAATGTGTTTGCGTGACTCTTCAGAGCTTAGCAACTGCTAAGTAGTAGTTTTAACTTTAAAGAAGCAAGTAGCAATGTTAAAATTGGAATCTCTTGAAGAGCGTCGTATAGTTCGTGACCTAGTTATGGTGCACAAGATAATTTGGGGTCTGGTGGATGTTCCGGCTGATAGCTTTTTTGAATTTAAAAAAATTGATAGTACTAGGGGTCATGCTTTAAAGCTGTTTATGAGTCGTTCACGTACTGATGTACGGAAATTTTATTTCTCAAATCGGGTAATTGAAAGTTGGAATAATCTTCCAGAATATTTGATATCCAATAGAAATTCAAACTCTTTTAAGAAAGGCTTAACTAATTTAGACTTCAGTAAATATTTTCGGAGCAGTTTTGTCATACAAACATGATAATAGATACTTTTCGACATCCGGGTATGTAGCCGGTCAACCGGCCCAGCTCGGATGGGTTCTGTCTCTGATGGTTGGATTTTGTTGTGTTACTAACAAATACAAATACAAATACAAAATACAAAAATAGCCTTAGAAAATGTGTAGAAGCAGTCTTTACTAGTAAAACGGTTTATTTATTTATTTATTTATTTATTTATTTGTAGAATGCCCCGAGAAGAGAACACAAATAGATTAGTAAAGCAAAGTGGAGCCTAAGGGCTGGCTACGCCGCTTTGAACGGCGGTTTTTGCCGAGCCAAGTAAAAATACTTTTAGTCTGTTTTCATCTTTGTCCAATCTGCGCTTGAAGCAAGCCAATGAAGGAGCGGATACCGTATGTTCAGAGAGACAATTCCAAGGCTGAACAGTGCGTACCGCAAACGCATATTTCCGACAGTCAAGCCTGGCCTTTGGTACCATCAACTTCATTCCATTCCCCCTAGTAGTTGTAGCAGGCGAAACCATAAAATATTGATCGAACTCTAGGTCACAAAGCTTATGAATGACTTTGTACAATAATATCAAGTCGGCTTTAATCCTGCGAAGCTCTAAGTTCTGAAGTTCTATGCCTAGACAAGCCAGCTCATCTAAACGGCCGTTATAATCCTTTTCAGAACCCAGCAACCTTCTCGTAAAGTACTTTTGAACCCTTTCAACTCGATCAATATCTTTGATAAGCCAAGGCCACCAAACACTGCTAGCATACTCTATAACTGGTCGAACAAAAACCTTGTACAAGTAACACAGAAACTTAAGGTTTCTTGAATGAAAGGACTGAAAAATCATGTTAATCCTATGGTAGGATTTCTGAGCCAGTTGATTGCAGTGCATTGTTGCTTTTAAATCGGAGGATATTAGCACTCCCAAATCACGTATACAGTCTGTAGACTGCAACTGAAAACCGTTTATGGTATGAACTCGCTTTGGATTGCACGCACCAATATGCATGATTGCTGTTTTATCTAAAGCTAGAGAAAGGCCATTATCGGCTGCCCATACAAACAGATTACCAAGGTCAACCTGAAGCTTATCAAAATCGCTGTCTTTTGAAACCCGAAAGTAAATTTTGCAGTCATCAGCAAATAACTTTAGGGATGCATTTTGGAGATAGGCTGGTAATCTATTAATCACTACCAAGAAACATAAAGGCCCTAAGACACTGCCCTGTGGTACACCTGAAGGATTTACAGTGATACTAGAGAACTGTCCATCCACACAAACCTTCTGCTTTCTGTTAGTGAGAAAGGCTGTAAGCCATTTTAAGAGTAAACCTCTAATTTTATATGCCCAGAAAGACTCAACAATTTTAGATGGAAGTACTTGGTCAAAAGCTTTCGATATATCGGCGTAAGCTACATCGATGGCCTCCTTATTTTCTAACATCAAAGTCCACTCGTTCATGCATTCAACAAGTTGAGTCACAGTTGAACGCCGAGACAAAAAACCATGCTGATTAGGCGAAATCACCTGATTAGTCCGAAAATGCCTTAAAATAGACTCTTTGACTATTTTTTCCATTACTCTACATGGTACACAGGTCAAACTTACTGGACGGTAGTTTTCAACTTTAGATTTAGAGTTCTTCTTATATATTGGGCTAACAATAGCACTAAGCCAGTCCTCTGGTAGTTCCCCAGTGTTAAATGAGACCTCGTAGATTATACTTAGTGGTTCAGCTAGCTGCCAAGCTAATTCCTTGTAGAACATACTGGGCAGCCCATCTGGTCCAGCAGAAAATTTTCGCTTTAGGGAGGAGAGATAACTGAACACAATTTCAGGCGGAAAATGCACTGAACTCAAAGAGTCAAAGTTACTGGGCAACAGATTTAATGAAGGCTTATTGTCTTGTTGATATACTGAAGCAAAATGATCACTAAACATCTGAGCTTTTACTTTAGCATCTGTTACAATAGATTGAGCAGCTGGTTGTAATGGACCTATTTTTGGTTTACACTTTAGCTGCGAGTTAACATGCTTAACCTCTTTCCAGAACACGAGACTTTCTATGACCTCTTTCCATTAACCATTAACCTCTTTCCAGAACATTGGTTGCCATTAACCTCTTTCCAGAACACGAGACTTTCTATGAATGTCCAAAATTAAGCGAAAACCTCTTTCTCGAAAAACTAAGTTTGCTGTTTGGAATGCACTACTAAATAGAATATCGTTCTTTCTGAGTTGTCTTTTCAAAAATTATTCTGGGCTAATTTTAGAAGTAAATAGGGTAGCGCATAACTGTTTTTATATTTTATTAGTTTGGGGACAGGACAAACTAACCGCCTATCATTCTTAAACGATAATTGATTGTTCATTCTTGGCTTCTCATTCATTACACTCGCAGTGTAAATAAGAGCGGCATCTATAAAAACTTTTTCAGTTTGGACTCTGGTTCATAAATTCGGTTTCCGGAAATACGCAGTAATGCTATGTAGCACTGCTTGAACTGACGCAGAGACAGGCTTATAATTAACTACGCACGCAGGCTAAAAGTTGTCTGACCGTTGACGGACTGGCCGCTCGGATTTGGTTACACTATTGGGCTTGCTGTATTAGATTACATTTGAATTTGCCCATTTGAAGGCTTTATGAGCATATCTAATCTACTGTTTATTACTGCAGCAAAAACATCTCACTTTTACGTTTCTGCTTGAAATTTTATCGACTTTTGCTGATCAAATACACATACACAAAAATGCACATTTTGAGTAGTGTTTGTGTATGGTAATGTGTATCGGAATTTTCAATGTGCATGTGTATGTGTATGTGCATACACATTGAAAAAACAATGTGTATTTTTGTGTATGGTAAATGTGTATGTGTATACACAAACAACAGTTTAGTATGTGTATACACATTGAAAGAACAATGTGTATTTTTGTGTATGGTAAATGTGTGTGTGTATACACAAACAACAGTAGTATGTGTATACACATTGAAAGAACAATGTGTATTTTTGTGTATGGTAAATGTGTATGTGTATACACAACAACAGTAGTATGTGTATACACATTGAAAGAACAATATGTATTTTTGTGTATGTTAAATGTATATGTGTATACACAAACAACAGTAGTATGTGTATACACATTGAAAGAACAATGTGTATTTTTGTGTATGGTAAATGTGTATGTGTATACACAAACAACAGTAGTATGTGTATACACATTGAAAGAACAATGTGTATTTTTGTGTATGGTAAATGTGTATGTGTATACACAAACAACAGTAGTATGTGTATACACATTGAAAGAACAATGTGTATTTTTGTGTATGGTAAATGTGTATGTGTATACACAAACAACAGTAGTATGTGTATACACATTGAAAGAACAATGTGTATTTTTGTGTATGGTAAATGTGTATGTGTATACACAAACAACAGTAGTATGTGTATACACATTGAAAGAACAATGTGTATTTTTGTGTATGGTAAATGTGTATGTGTATACACAAACAACAGTAGTATGTGTATACACATTGAAAGAACAATGTGTATTTTTGTGTATGGTAAATGTGTATGTGTATACACAAACAACAGTAGTATGTGTATACACATTGAAAGAACAATGTGTATTTTTGTGTATGGTAAATGTGTATGTGTATACACAAACAACAGTAGTATGTGTATACACATTGAAAGAACAATGTGTATTTTTGTGTATGGTAAATGTGTATGTGTATACACAAACAACAGTAGTATGTGTATACACATTGAAAGAACAATGTGTATTTTTGTGTATGGTAAATGTGTATGTGTATACACAAACAACAGTAGTATGTGTATACACATTGAAAGAACAATGTGTATTTTTGTGTATGGTAAATGTGTATGTGTGTACACAAACAACAGTAGTATGTGTATACACATTGAAAGAACAATGTGTATTTTTGTGTATCGTAAATGTGTATGTGTATACACAAACAACAGTAGTATGTGTATACACATTGAAAGAACAATGTGTATTTTTGTGTATGGTAAATATGTATGTGTATACACAAACAACAGTAGTATGTGTATACACATTGAAAGAACAATGTGTATTTTTGTGTATGGTAAATGTGTATGTGTATACACAAACAACAGTAGTATGTGTATACACATTGAAAGAACAATGTGTATTTTTGTGTATGGTAAATGTGTATGTGTATACACAAACAACAGTAGTATGTGTATACACATTGAAAGAACAATGTGTATTTTTGTGTATGGTAAATGTGTGTGTGTACAATATACACAAACACAGTACTGCCAGCCCAACCAGGGTCAGAAAATTTTGGAAAATTGCAACACGCTTCCATTTAAAGCAAACATCTTTTGGCAGCAATGTGCTAGTGAAATTAACTTCATCTCATTCCATTACTATTATACATGCCTGATTCAAAATTATATACAATGGAAGTTCAGCACTGACTGACTATACTTGCATAACCTTTCATCAGATGCTAAATAAAAGCCTCAGGCTATTGCGCTAGACCGGTATTCGATAGAGTCCAGTGGAACGCTAGTTCAGCTAACCTACAACTGTAAGTCTAACTTTCTTTCTGCAACTGAACCCTGTAAAATACGAAGCCATAAGCACGGATGCCTACCATACCAAAACTGTACTAACTAAAACATACATGTAACAGGTCATCCGCCGATGGGGGGAGGGGGGTTGGGGGGTCTGGCGCCGGCCGGGGGGGTCTGAGCCAAAATTTTGGGGGAGGGGGTGGGCACAAAAAAACGCTCAAAAATCGAAAAAATCGCAATTTTTTGGCTAAAAATTGCCAAAAATCGCTAATTTGGGCTGAAATACAGCTAAAAAGTGCTGTTTTGCAGGCGATTTTGGCAATTTTTGGGTCTGAAATTCTAAAAAATTGCAAAAATTTGCTCAAAAATTTACTTGCCAGAAAATCGGAGGGGGGGGTCGGTGAAATCGTCTCGGGGGGGGGGGGGGGCATCCGGGGGGGGTGGCCGAAGTCGGGTGGGGGGCAGACCCCCCAGACCCCCCTGTTACATGTATGAACTAAAATCAATCTTTGAATTTAGTACTGGTACCATACCAAACCAAATTCAATGCAGCTCCTTCTATACTATACTACACCAATGGTGTTATATTTTGTTTACTAAGAAACTATATTCATACATGTAACAGGTCATCCGCCGATGGGGGGAGTGGGGGTTGGGAGGAGGCCCATTCCCCCCCCCACCCGGCGCTGCCGCGGCCGGATTACGGTATGCGCTATCTGCTCTATGTTTGGTGTGAAAATATATTTTTCTTCCCCTCCGCTGATGTTTTTGAGAGGTCAGAAATGATTTTATATTTGGAAAATGCGTCTCTAGGAGTTCTTTTATGTTTCTAAAACAGGCTCTCCGGAGCGTGCCTATACTGATGCGTCAATCTAGGGGTATTTTTATGTTTTTAAAACAGGGCCTCTGGAGCGTTCCTATACCGATGCGTCCCCTAGGGGTACTTTTATGTTTTTAAAACAGGCCCTCCGGAGCGTTCCTATACCGATGCGTCCCCTAGGGGTATTTTTATGTTTTTAAAACAGGGCCTCTGGAGCGTTCCTATACCGATGCGTCCCCTAGGGGTATTTTTATGTTTTTAAAACAGGGCCTCTGGAGCGTTCCTATACCGATGCGTCCCCTAGGGGTACTTTTATGTTTTTAAAACAGGCCCTTCGGAGCGTTCCTATACCGATGCGTCCCCTAGGGGTATTTTTATGTTCTTAAAACAGGCCCTCCGGAGATTTCCTACACCGATGCGTCCCCTAGGGGTACTTTTATGTTTGGAAAATTGTCAGGCCCAGACCCAACCCAGGCCTCCAAAAGTCGGTGACGGTAAATACGTAAATGGGAACCGAACTGGAGCTGCCGTTGCACCGTACCTGATAACAGCAAAGGGGAGGGATGTTTGCACTTGCAGGCAGATATTCTGAAAATAATTGGCATACCGGGTATCGGTATTTATAAAAATTGCAACTACTTGGAGATTTAAGTTGTTCTGTTTTAGTGCTTTTACTACCACTTCTCTGTGAAGTCGTTTAAACTTCGCGCGCTTTGTGTTGTTTCACATGCAGCAATATTACAGTAACCCGCCGCGGCAGCGCCGGGTGGGGGGGGAATGGGCCGGGAATCGTGGGGGTTGGGGGGTCTGGCGCCGGCCGGGGGGGTCTGAGCCAAAATTTTGGGGGAGGGGGATGGGCACTAAAAAACGCTCAAAAATCGAAAAAAACCGCAATTTTTTGGCTAAGAATTGCCAAAAATCGCTAATTTGGGCTGAAATACAGCTAAAAAGTGCTGTTTTGCAGGCGATTTTGGCAATTTTTGTGTGTGAAATTGTAAAAAATTGCAAAAATTTGCTCGAAAATTTACTTGCCAGAAAAATCGGAGGGGGGGTCGGTGAAATCGTCTCTGGGGGGGGGGGGCCCCATCTGGGGGGTCTGGCCTAAGTCGGGTGGGGGGCAGACCCCCCAGACCCCCCTGTTACATGTATGACTATATTATATTATATTTTGTTTACTAAGAAACAAACAAACCTGCACTTTGCTCTGTTTACAAATGGTCAGAAATTCAATAAATATTAAAAAAATAACAGGAAAATTGCTTTTGAATCACAAAAAAGTTGTCAAAACTAGTGAAAAAGCTCAATTAACAAAAGCCCGCCGATAAAATAGCACCATTTCCGTTTCTAAATGGATAATGTGCATGATATGACCAAATAAATTCCATAATTTGCTGACTACTAATTCACAAATTCAAAAGGTATTTTGTAGTCACCAAATCTGAATATGTAGTCGTAGTCAATTTGTAGTCTTGATGACGTCATAAAGCCTCAAAAATTAGCAGTAGTGGTTAGTAGTTAGTAGTCACTACAAAATAGGTCTACACATCATATCAAAATCAAACACTTTACCAGATAATTTTAGTGCTAGGATTATTATTTTGGCAAGGCCTTTTCATTTTAGTACTAGCTTCTTGGCTATATTTATAACACTTTTCTAATGCGTCTAAATATATTCCCAATTCTTTCTGCATGTTTGATTTGAAAAAACATAAGAAAGGTGGATTGAGCATAATTTGCAAAGGCTTCTATGACATTATCACAGCAAACTACCACTACTGTACCAAATTCATTTCATACCAACCAAATTCAAACTGAATTATCTAGTACTATACCATACCATATCGAATTCAAATCGCCAACTTTATACTATTGCGTCATACCATATCAAATTCAAACTTTGAATTTGGTAGGCATCTCTGGCCATAAGTTGACAGGTTTATGTAACAGATACAGTTTCAGAAATAATGCAGATTCTGTTTCTGATTCTTGTCAGTTTGGCATTGATCTTGGGTGCAAATACAGATAAACTTTGGATTTGGAAGATCAGAAACGGTTTCAAGTCAAAGACTGTTAACTTAACCTTGGGATCAGTAAAGTGCTGGTTTCCCGGATTACTCAAGCTCCGTCCACAAGTATTTCCAGGTGAAGCTTACACGTCTATCCACCAACATTTTTCAAATCACCGGGTGTATAATGTATCGGTCTTTGCGCGCTTTCAGATGAGACCGAAAGCTGAAACTGAAGCTAGAAGTAAATGCATGTATTTTTCGACTACTTGTTACTGTTGTTTGGTATTGGATTTTCCGTTTGTGTATGTGTATGTGTATGTGTATACACATTTACTTTCAAATGTGTATGGTAATTTGTGTATACACATTCAACAAAACAATGTGTATTTTTGTGTATATTTGTGTATGTGTATTGTACTAAAAATGCAATTTTTTGGTAGATTTTCAGTCAGAAATGCTAGGAAAATCAAATCTCTCAATGTCTGCTGCTTGAAATCTTAGATAGCTTTGAAGTCGAATTACTTAGGCCATTTGAAGGCTTTATGAGGATATCTACTGTTTATTACTGCAGCAAAAACATCGAATTTTTACGTTTCTGTTTGAAATTTTATCCACTTTTGCTGATCAAATACACATACACAAAAATACACATTTTGAGTACTATTTGTGTATGGTAATGTGTATCGGAATTTTCAATGTGTATGTGTATGTGTATGTGTATACTACTGTGGGAAACATATATGTTTTATGTATATGTTTTAAAACATAAATATGTTTGTTTTTGGGAAAACATATATGTTTATGTTTCTCAATATGTTTGCATGTCAAATATGTTTTGTATTTATGTGTTTTGAGGCCAATATGTTTCTGGAAACATATACATATTTTTGCTATAGGAATTCATGATTTCAAGACCTTTGGTTGCTGTTTGAGAGTAAACTTTTCCAAAATCTGACTTTCACTTAAACCTATTGAATCTGAGTATGCTATCTAAATTGTTGCAAACCGTTTTAAACAGGAAATTCAGAATCTCAAGTTTGAATAATCGAAAATTAAGACCAAATATAAGTGAATAAGTAATAATAAATATGTTTTATGTTTAAAAATATGTGCATATTCAATTTTCAGAAACATATAACTATATGTGTTATTTATATGTTTGATTGGCGAAAAACATATATGTATAGTTATATTAATATGTTTTAAAAAATTCGATATTTTCCCACTGTAGTGTATACACATTGAAAAAACAATGTGTATTTTTGTGTATGGTAAATGTGTATGTGTATACACAAACAACACTACTACTTGTATACAATGTATTGTAGGGCATTCGAATTTTGAATCGGTATATGTGGCGCATGTGCCAAAAGAAAAATCGACAATTGTTTACAATTCAGTTTCTCAGTTGGTGTTAATTTGGAACGCCTGATACAGTACACTTGTAATTGTCTAGGTAAAACAGGTAGATTCCTTACGATGGAAGACAGAACCTGTCCAAAGACTGATCGTCACATGGTTCTGATATTTAAATACGGCACTCACACCGGTCAACTAACGGCATTTCGAAAGGGGGATCAGTGCGGCCTGATAAACGGACCTAAAACAAAAGTTCACATTTGCGACCCACGCGCCACCGCCCACATCGTTCTGAATCTATATGACCAGCGTGAACTAAAGTCTGTTCAAAAATCTTTGGCGCTGGGTACATCCGGCAGTGTCCCGAATTTATGCGTGGTGTGAACCCCATACATGTATATATGGATCTGTTCCTCTCATCAACGAGACTACTATACTGTTCTCGAAATTTGCATATTGAACTTTAGTTAGAAGCAAGAAGCCTGACAAAAAAATCGACTTTTTTGGCAGAGCGCCAATTTTTCTGCCGATACCAGATTCGCATTCCCCAACCTTCAGGCATCTCGAAAATACTACCATATATGGGTCTACGATCAACCCTACCAAAGTTACACTCGATTTTCTAACGCCGACAAGCCGTCAAAATTTTGTTCTCCCATAGTTAAGCACAATAATTCATTCAAGATCGAACACATGGGGGTTTTTTTCTTCCAACCAATTTCAGCTTCACAGTTCTATATTATCTCGGACATGCTGAATCCAGACGTCACATTGGTTTTGCTCTACGACTTTGTTTTTTGCTAGAAATTTGACCTCGAAGTTAGGGTGTACACCTGAATTTCATGAACTTTTTTTTTTTTTTTTTAAAAACTTTAACTTTACTTACAATGCACGTGTACACCACAGACGCAGTAATAACCCCGAAGGGCCACATGCAAGGCAATCACCGGGGCCGAACCCCACTATGTGTCACACGCTCGCCGCATGGGAGCCGACATTGCTCACCACTACGCCACAGACGCAGATGAAAAGCCTTACCCAACGTATCTTGTGTGGCACTGGTAAAAACCCCATACATGTACATATGGATCTGTTCCTCTCATCAACGAGATTACTATACTGTTCTTGAAATTTGCATATTGTACTTTGCTTAGAAGAAATTGGCCTGACAAAAAAATCGACTTTTTTGGCAAAGCGCCGATTTTCATGACGATACCAGATTCGCATTCCCCAACCTTTAGGCATCTCAAAAATACTACCATATATGGGTCTACGATCAACCCTACCAAAGTTACACTCGATTTTCTAATGCCGACAAGTGGTCAAAATTTTGCTCTCCCATAGTTAAGCACAAAAATTCATTCAAGATCGAACACATGGGGTTTTTTTCTTCCAACCAATTTCACCTTCACGGTTTTATATTACTTCGGACATGCTGAATCCAGCGGTCGCACTGGTTTTGCTCTACGACTTTGATTTTTGCTAGAAATTTGACCTCGAAGTTAGGGTGTCCACCTGAATTTCGGAAAGTGTTGTTCTCTTGACGGCATTAGAAAATCGACTGTAACTCTGGTAGAGTTGATCGTAGACCCATATATGGTAGTATTTTCGAGATGCCTGAAGGTTGAGGAATCCGAATCTGGGATCGGCACAAAAATTGGCGCTTTGCCAAAAAAGTTGATTTTTTTGTCAGGCCCCTTTCTTCTAAGCAAAGTACAATGTGCAAATTTCAAGTACAGTATAGTAGTCTCGTTGATGAGAGGAACAGATCCATATGTACATGTATGGGGTTTTGACCAGGGCCACACAAGATACGTTGGGTAAGGCTTTTCATGAAATTCAGGTGTACACCCTAACTTCGAGGTCAAATTTCTAGCAAAAAACAAAGTCGTAGAGCTAAACCAATGTGACCGCTGGATTCAGCATGTCCGAAATAATATAGAACCGTGAAGCTGAAATTGGTTGGAAGAAAAAAACCCCCATGTGTTCGATCTTGAATGAATTATTGTGCTTAACTATGGGAGAACCAAATTTTGACGGCTTGTCGGCGTTAGAAAATCGAGTGTAACTTTGGTAGGGTTGATCGTAGACCCATATATGGTAGTATTTTCGAGATGCCTGAAGGTTGGGGAATGCGAATCTGGTATCGGCAGAAAAATTGGCGCTCTGCCAAAAAAGTCGATTTTTTTGTCAGGCTTCTTGCTTCTAACTAAAGTTCAATATGCAAATTTCGAGAACAGTATAGTAGTCTCGTTGATGAGAGAAACAGATCCATATATACATGTATGGGGTTTACGCCACGTATAAATTCGGGACACTGCCGGATGTACCCAGCGCATACATGTAACAGGGGGGGTCTGGGGGGGGGGTCTGCCCCCCACCCAAAATAGGCCAGACCCCCCCCCCGGATGGCCCCCCCCCCCCCCCCCCCCGAGACGATTTCACCGACCCCCCCCCTCCGATTTTTCTGGCAAGTAAATTTTCGAGCAAATTTTTGCAATTTTTTACAATTTCACACACAAAAATTGCCAAAATCGCCTGCAAAACAGCACTTTTTAGCTGTATTTCAGCCCAAATTAGCGATTTTTGGCAATTTTTAGCCAAAAAATTGCGTTTTTTTCGATTTTTGAGCGTTTTTTTGTGCCCACCCCCCTCCCCCAAAATTTTGGCTCAGACCCCCCCCGGCCGGCGCCAGACCCCCCCCCCAACCCCCCCTCCCCCCATCGGCGGATGACCTGTTACATGTATGACCCAGCGCCAAAGATTTTTGAACAGACTTTAGAGTAGGTGACTGGGTGAGGTCAATCTTAAAAAAAAAACAAATCATTTTAGCGATGATGGCGTTTCGTACTCATTCCAGGAGCTCAACAGTCAAGAGGACGCCTACTTGGAACACTCGAAGAGTCTACTGCCTTTGAGCGATTGAAACAGCAACTGCGAACCACTTACAAACATTTCAAGCAAATTCGTTTATTTCACAGTCAGA
This sequence comes from Sabatieria punctata, assembly GCA_030248155.1. Lineage (NCBI taxonomy): Eukaryota > Metazoa > Nematoda > Chromadorea > Araeolaimida > Comesomatidae > Sabatieria > Sabatieria punctata. Next base: position 54,355 of record JASANB010007183.1, read on the forward strand.
CACGCAGGTTTATTTCACGTCAGGTACCTTATATGGCGTTAAGTGCCTGACTGCAAAAATAAAGCAAAAATATAGTAAAATTACCAAAGGCTGTCAATAGTAAAATGGAAATTTTACTACTATTTTACTACCGTAGCTTTTAAAGAATTCCAGCGGAAATCTTAATCAATTTTGCAATGAAAGAATTGTGGGTGCACTTTTGTTAGTCGAATTTCATGTCCAAAGTTCTGGAGAGCGTCGTATAATCAGTGTGGTGCACTTTTTATCTAGGTAACTAGGTAACTAGGTATACCTAGTATTATCTAGTTAATATTTGGGAAAAGTACCTAGATTTACTTTACCTAGTTGTTGGTTACTCTATTTTACCTAGTTTTACTTTACCTAGTTTTAAATCCACATATCTAGGTACTAGTGTTGGAAAGTCCGGGGTTAAAAAAATAAGTTCAGGTTCAAGTCAAGTCCAACATCGAAATTTCAGGTTCAAGTCCAGGTTCAAGTCCACCATCTAAAAAACCTGGACAATAGGTTCAGGTTCAAGTCCACTGATAATTTCAAGAATTGTTGAAATTTTGCACTGCTCGCAACTTTTCTGAGCTATTTTAAGCCTGTCTCTAGTAATGAAAGACGAAAACCACATTTTATGGGGCAATAGTTTCGTTTTCTCGCATATTCAGTTTGAAAAATCGGTGTAAAACCAAGAAATCATGAAAATGTTGTGCAATACAACCGAAAATTTGACAAATTTTGCCTAAATTTTCACTCAAATTTTGAACCTATTGAGTGAGTCCAGTAAAACGAAACAGGTTCAAGTCCGGCTGAAATAAAATAGGTTCAGGTTCAGGTTCAAGTCCACAGATTTCAGGTTAAAAACCTATTAATAAGTCCAGGTTCAAGTCGGACTTGCCAACAGTACTAGGTACTTCTAGGTAAAACAAGTTTACCTAGTTTGATATTTTCAGTTTTACATGGCTTTTTCAGTCAGCAAACCTTCAAATTTCCGGCTTTCCCACAATTAGAGTGGCCCAGAGAATGAATTTCTGACTTATTTGATCAAAAAATACAAATATTTACTTTGAAATGTGCCAAATTTCGTAAATTTTCACTCCACTAACTTCATCATTGTTCTATTGAACCACAAATAACATTTTGACTTGATTTCAAGCGTTTTAGGTTTACCTTGTATTACCTAGTTTTTCTGGGCTTTACCTAGTATTACTTTACCTAGTTTCTTTGCTGAGAACTTTACCTAGTATTACTTTACCTAGTTTTTTATGTGTCAACTTTACCTAGTATTACTTTACCTACTTTCAAAATTTCAAAATGCACCACACTGCGTATAATGTCTTTATTTCTCGGCCGTTTACTGTGCTTGCATGGTGTAGGCTTTATACGAGAATAAATTACTGTACTGTACTGCAATGATCAAATTTAGCAACTATTTAACAGTAACAACAAATATTAATATGATCGTGGCACCATACATACGTACAGTATAACAGCGGGGTCTGGGGGCTCTGCCCCCACCCGACTTAGGCCAGCCCCCCCTCCAGTTGGGGACCTCCGAGACGATTTTGCCGGCCCCCCTCCGACTTTTCTGGCAAGAATTTTTTGAGCACTTTTTAGCTGTATTTCAGCCCAAATTAGCGATTTTTGCCGATTTTTTCCCAAAAAATAGCGATTTTTTTCGATTTTTGAGCGTTTTTAGTGCCAAACCCCCTCCCAAAGTTTTGGCTCAGACAGCCCAGGCCGGCGCCAGACCCCCCAACCCCCCTCCCCTTCGGCGGATGACCTGTTACATGTACTGTATGCGTGGCACCATTGACGCAAAATTCCACATTAAGACTAGCATACATGTACTAGGGGGGGGGGTTTGGGGGGGGTTACCCCCCCTGCTGGAAAGGCCAAACCCCCCTCACCCCCCCACCCCGAGACAGGTTAAGGGACCCCTCCCCCCGACCAAAAAATACAAGTACTAGTAGTGGCTCCAGTATTAACAAACTGGGTCAGAAATCACTAATTTTTAGCCTAAAATTCACTTGAAAAGCCTTTGGAAACCGAATTTGGCGTTTCCACTGCTGATATTTAAGAAAAATCGGTGTTTTTGGAAGCTTTTTTTGTCATTTTTTGCTTGTTTTTAGCTTTAAAACGCTATTTGGCAGCTTAAAATAGCGATTTTTAGCGTCCTTTTTGAAGAAAACGTGCTAAAAACGCATTTCTAGGCGTTTTGGAGCTTTTTGAAATTTGGGACCCCCCACCTGGGCGAAACCCCCCCTCGACCCCTCACCTGAGGAAACCCCCCCCCTACCCCCCTCCCCCCAGGTCGGCCCGGAGCTGTTACATGTATGAAGACTAGTAAAATTAATAGTGAAAGAAAAATTAGTAAAATCGGAGTTACATTGTACTTGGTAGTAAAACAAAAATTAAAATTAAACTGAAGACCTGAATTCGTAATTTAGAAAATAGTAAAGTAAAAATTCACTATTCTGAGCATTATTAGCAGATAGCAGGCGACGGAAAGCGTCTAATCAACACTTGAAATAGTTTAAGCGAACCAAAAAAGCGGTTACACCGGGGTACACTACGTATTTGGGGTACTGTATTCAGGTATTCAGGTGTCTGTGAGTGCAAAGTGTAAACGGTCAAAAGTCTACGCAATAGGTCGTAGAGAGCCGAGATCAGTGCGATATCAAATCCACTCAGTCAGTGGCTGTACGCGATTCCCGCTCTAAAAACTTATCAGACAGTCCCATCTCTCAGAGATCCCTTGACGTCAGACGCAATGCGTATTAGTTGTCGCCGACGGCCAAAAACTACCAGCTTGTATTCTCAGTCAAAACACTATATCTGGACGCAGATCGCGCCCAACTTCCGTAACGTTGATCTACCAACGACCTAGCGCTCCGACGCAGTCTCTCGTTTAAAAGAGAAAAGATGAAACTGCTTCTGCTGCTCTCTCTCACCGCCCTGGTTTGGGCTCAGCCGGTAACTGTTTTTTTTGGTTATAATCAGTGTTGTGCCTAGCTCGGTAAGTATTTAACTAAATCCAGATTTTTTTAAATTCAGTAAGTACGAGTAAGTACTGGGTTTTTCAAAGAAAACCCGGTAAGTATTTAGTAAAGAATTCAGTAAACTCGGTAAAACCTTCAACAGTTACTATTTATCTAAAGAAGTTTCCTGATATAGCTTTTAGCTACTAAAATTTTCAATCGTGGTTTGTGCCATTTCACGTTTGTGGTATTAGCATGGTTGGAACGCCTTAAACTATGGACACAATACACAGTGACCAGAGGCTTTAGTATCTAGCTTTAGAGGAAAAGCCTGGGAAAATTTGTAAGTGAAAATTTGTTCTAATTTTCGTCATTTCCTCACAGTTCAGACCGATGCAAAAATGTCAATCAAAATATAGCTAATAGTAGTAGATATACTGTAGCTCCCGATAGTCTTCGCGTCCGATCAGGGATGGATGTTCTTCCGAAAAAACCTCGGGCTGTTGTTTTTTTTTTCAGTTTTTTTTCGGTTTTTTCCTAAATCGCGGAAAAAACTCCAGCCCAAGTTCTGAGTATCCCAGCCTGGTTTTATTATTCCTAACGCTTTCTAGCGCCTTCCTGAGGAATTTTTACTTTACAAATGGATTTAATTTTACTTTTAGCTATTATTCCACTGCTAGTAAAATACCACTAATATTACTAATAGAACAGTACTATACCATAGTAAAATAGTACTGCTATACTGTAGTAAAATAACAGTTTGTACTGTACTTGCAATTGCAAGGTTCTACTACGCTACAATATATTAGGGTGTTGGCTCTAGACAATAATCACGTAAACCAATTAGCTTTCCAATTCAGCGCGATCTCGGCAACTTTCCTCAAATCGCGCGTCAGCTGAAAACGGCGCTGAAGGACGCCGACTGCGAAGAAAAGTCTCAAGTGGTGGACGCAGCGCTTCGCGAGGATTTCGCCTTCATCACCAGCAAGTACAACACGCCGGCGCCTAACTTCGGTCAAAATGGCGAACTAGTACACTTGTTCGCCGGGCAAGTTCGTCGGAAAACGGCCGACTTTTCGTGCGAACAAAAAGCCGATCTACTTGACGCAACGTTGGATCAGGATATGGCCAGAATGCGCCGGATTCTGGGCGAACCAGGTCACGGACACTCAACCCCGCACAAGAATAACGGAAATCTCGAGGAAATCGCCGCTATCTTGAAGGACTCGCTGAAAAATGCCGATTGTCACACTAAGTCTATGGTTCTAGACCACCTTCTGGAAGGTGAGTGGGACCGATTGAAGCGAGAGTATGACATACCGACGCCCATCTATGGAGATATGAAGGAGAAGATAGATATGATCATCGCTTTGGTGAAGCAAAGAGTTAAGGAATTGCCGTGCGAACAGAAAGCCATGGTACTGGACTTGGCACTTAGTGGACGGTTCAAACAGATTAGGAGATTGGTGAACCGACAGGTTTGCTTCTTCTGGTATTATAAATGGAAAACTCAACGCAAGATTGTGTAAACTATGTATGGGCCGTCCATAAACGATGTCGTTCCAGAGGCGGGAGGGGGTAGCTAAAAACGACGTCACTTTTTTCGGAATTGTTGGTAACTTTTATTGTGTTATTTTCAATTTTTGTACATTCTGGCAAAGGTTCTAACTATAGAAAAGGTTTCCAGAGTAGTAGGATTTATGCAATTGATTACGCTGTGTGCAACAGGAAAACATGACAGTACTGTATGTATTGCATGTACTGAATTTTTATCGGGGGAGTGGGGTAAACCGAAAACGACGTCGCCTTAGGGGAAGGGGGTCCCAAGAAACGACGCAAGACGATTTTGGGGAGGGGGTCCGAAAAATCGGAATTTTGGGATGACGTCGTTTATGGACGGTCCCGTATGCGGTATTATGCGATTCCAAAAATACCGGATCCGCATACCAAAAATATGGCATTAAGCGTATAATACCGCAACTCGATTGCACCCTATAATTGTAATACCATATCTACATACAGTGTTGACGAAGAGAGACCGCTTTGTGTTGTTTTTCGAGTTTTCAGAATAATTTCAAAAGTTTTCAACTCGATGAAAAGATTTTTGGCACGATTAGTATTACGGGCCGTGCAAAAATGAGGTCATCGATTTTTAGCCATTTTTCGTCCCCCTCCTCCACTTTGTCATCGGTTGTCATCATTTTCCAAAGCCACCTCTAAAACCGAAAAAAATGACGTCACTTTCTTCAGCACCCTCCCCGAATTTCAAAAATGCCTGATTTTCCAAAAATTCCTGCATTAAAATGAGCAAATTTTGGGACAGTAGTTCTTACATTCTTCTGGTTGTTCTTCTAAATTCTTCTCGATTTTCCCGCATTTAGAAACAGTTTGTTTTTGGAAGATTTTTCGTTTTTTTAAGAAAATCAAAGAAAAAATTAAGAAAGGTGAGGTAGGTAGGTGCACCTTTTTTGGTTGAGGTAGAAAGAAAAAACCTGTGAAAAATAAGACAAAAGAAAAAAATCTTTACTAAAGGTTTTTAAATAGAGCCCTGTCTGTGCATGGTGCCTCTTTTCACGGCCTGGCCTGGAATATCAAATTTCGAGTCCGGATGACATTTTGCGCCGGAGGGCCTGGCCCGTTTCGGGAGAGCTAAAATCGCCGAAAAATCTTGCAAAATCACTTGGCGAGAAGTACGTACAGTACAGTACATACAAAATAAACATTTCTAATTGCGCAACAAACCTAAACATAAAACAGATTTGGTTGTTTTGGCTAAAGTGCAACCTAGATTTTAAAATTTACCCAATCCATCTCGGGCAGGCTCCAACCGGAACAACCCAGCCAAAATTCTCTGCCGGGCGGCTATGCAGGGCTCTAATCATACATGTACTAGGGGGGTTTGGGGGTTACCCCCTAGCTGAAATGGCCACCCCCCTAACCCCGGGTTAAGAGACCCCCCCCCCCCCCGACCCAAAAATACAAGTACTAGTAGTGGCTCCAGTATTAACAAACTGGCTCAGAAATCACTAATTTTTAGCCTAAAATTCACTTGAAAAGAATTTGGAAACCGAATTTGGCGCTTCCACTGCTGATATTTAAGAGAAATCGGTGTTTTTATAAGCCCTTTTTTGTCATTTTTTTGCTTGTTTTTAGCTCTAAAACCCTATTTGGCAGCTTAAAATAGCGATTTTTAGCGTCCTTGCTGAAAAAACGTGCTAAAAACGCATTTCCAGGCGTCTTGGAGCTTTTTGAAATTTGGGACCCCCGTCTGGGCGAAACCCCCCTCGACCCCCCCACCTGAGGAAAGCACCCTATCCCCCTCCCCCAGGTCGGCCTGGAGCTGTTACATGCATGACTCTAATGATGACCACAATGCGTTTTAAATGCCTTTTTGAAAGTTAATTTTTCAAAATTTTTTTCGCCCTTGGTCAGAATCCTAACCAGGCCTCCTCATCCTACTAAAACTGTCAATTTTAAGCTAAGAATGCCTTTCAAATGCGTTTTTGAAGGCTAATTTCTCGAAATGCCCCTATGAGACAAAAGTGACGTCATCATTGGCCGAACCCCCTCCCCCTTGTCATCGGTTGTCATCATTTGGCGAACGCCCTAACCGATGACGTCATTTTTGCACAGCCCCTTATTTGTTTACAGTTCGTCTTTGTTGAGTTCTAGCCTGATAGCCTTCTGTAGCCTGAACTTATGCCCTATCAGAAATCAACTGACACGAATTTTCAAACATAAATTTTGAACATTAACAGGCGCACCCTCATTTTTTGCAATGCTACAGTAACTTTTGACCTTCAATGAAAGTGAAAATCCGTCAGATTTTAACCGGTTCTGCTAGAAATCTGAATCTGATGTCTTCAGGGTTTTAATAAGATCCATGAATAGATTGGTTGACCTGCAAAAGTTGGGATCAATCCGATGAATGGTTCGTGAGATATGTATGCTCAAATATGGAGTCTGAAAATTCGTGTCAGTTCATTGCAAATAGGGCATAACTCTTAGCTAAAGAGGGCTAGCAGGCTAGGACTTGGCCAAAACAAACTGTAAACAAATAATCATAAATATTTTCATACTGTTGTGCAAAAATTCATGGAATGGCGGCCTTTTGAAATTATTCGGAAAACTAGAAAAAATGCCTGGCGGTCTTTCATACTGCCAACACTGTATTTACTGTATGTAATTAAAATTTAGGCCTCAGGCATGGCAGCCGTCAGAAAGCTGGCCAGCCAAATGCAACAAGCCACGGAGGGTCTAGAATGCCGCGAAAAGAACGAAATAGTCGAGTCCGTGCTGGAAGGGGATTGGCAGAAGGCCAAAGAATATGGAATCGACGCTCCGAAATTCGGAAAACTGACGCGTCGGATGGAAACCATCGCCGAGGAGGTTCTAGACCGGGTCGAAGGCATGGAATGCGACGAAAAGGCACGCGTTTTCAACGATCTCATGCATGGACGGGCTCCTGAAACGATGAAGATCCAAAAAACGGCCGAACAGATGCGAAACACGGCTGGAGACCACAAATGGAAGCGCTTGATTGGCTTTTACCAGGGCTTACAACTGGTTATGAAGCGCGAATCTTGCGAGAAAGTCAGCCAGGCATTCGATACGGCTTTCAGCGGCGATTTGAAAGCTGCCGCTGGAATGTTGGGCTTGTCGTTGCCCCCGGAAATCCCGGCAAACTTGCCGCCGCAGCAAGCCACGAGGAAGTTGAAGGAGAAGGTGGATAAAATGGAGTGCGAACAGAAGATCAAAGTGTTCAGACAGATCATAAACGGAAAAGAACGCGAACTACTGAACAAAATAAAGGAAATTAACGTTTGAGTTAAGCGGTTTGTGCACGCTTGTTTGTACTGTAACTACCGTATGTCTTTGTCTATGTATTCATATTTAGCTGCTTGACGTGGACTAGATTATGCTTAGTCTGATATATTTGTCTATTTAAACTACAGTGATATACACTCAGTTATTTTGAATCAAACGAAGTGAAAACTGCAATACTGATCTAATAAATATGGATATTCTCACCCAACCATTCACTCATAAACTTGTATGTTGTCCTAAAATAAGGTCACTCTATTCGCTCTTGTAGAAGTTTCAATAGAGTCATGGCAAACATTCTCATACTATTTCTCACCCGATTTGCTTCCGGCTATGAAACCTGTAGTAAGGTTTTCACCACTACCTGTTTATGATGCATTTTGCGAGAAAGTCAGCTTTGGTGCCGAAGAGAGGGGGCAAGCAGGGTCATCTCACGGATCTGGCTGATAATTATATCTGTTAAAATCGAGCACAGTCGAAGACCAACGGTGCATGCCCGGCCACCAGAGACCAGTAGTGCCAGTAAAGAAATAGGGTTGGTCTCAAATTTGGACGCCAATTTCTCCCGATCCAGAGCGAATCTAGCTAAACTGAATGCATTTGCGAACTCAGCACACAAAACTGCATTTAACAGTATGCTAACCACTAAGCCTTGCAGAAAAAAAATTTTTTCGAACACCTTTGAGAGGCCAAAACACCCCCATAATAACCCCCTAAACAGCACACTTTAGTGTGCTAATTTTGTTTGGCCAACTCATACCTAACTTTTTTTAAAACATTAGCTTGGCACGGCCTTTGCACAAAAAACTATAAAGATTTTTCGAAAAAAAAAACGGAACGACATTTTACGACAATTTCGTAGTTTTCGGTGAATATTTCGCTAACCAGCTATGATCTGGAAACGGGAGTACCAGAATATGAAAGGCCATTGGAACAGCTATAAAACCATATGCGAGTCGGGATCCTAGCTTAAGAAACGAATGAAGGGTGATCGTTTGAATGGAGACTTTCAGACACGTAAAAATGACACCAAAAATTGCTGCCGACCCAACTTTGAGGGGGTGTAGCTCCGGTTCCAGGGCATCTCTGGTGGCCGGGCATGCACCGCTGGTCTTCGACTGTGCTCTATTTTGACAGATATAAATATCAGCCAGATCCGTGAGAGTGAGATGACCCTGCTTGCCCCTTCAAAGCTGACTTTCTCGCAAAATGCATTTTAAATATTGGATGGATGGATGGATGGATTGACCGGGCGGGCCCGTCGTATCCCCTGCGTTAGGCCACACTGCGGGCACATCACGCACACCCATATGCATCCTGCCCTTCCTTCACTACTAGCCTAAACCACATGCTCCGTGTCAGTCTGGGCGGGTCTCAGTGGTAGCTGTCCCCGTTCCCATATGTCCCACCAACACATGTGTGGTTGCTATTGTAGCTTTTAGGTGCAACGGCAGCTCCAGTCGGGTCCCATTTACCTAATCGCTGTAACAACTTTCGGTGGCCAGGGTGGGGCTTTGTGCCGATGACCAGCTCTTTGCGGCAAGAAGCTTGCTCCGCCGAGTGGATGAACGCACGACGTCGCGCACAGTGGCTTTGCGGCCTAAACCACTACACCAACTGTGCCGGCTGTTTAAATATTGCAAATCGAGGACAGGAGACAGCTCATCTGTGCCATAATTTTAGCACCTGTTGTGCTGAAATGTGCAAAGATTAATTCGGAGATAAACTCGAATGTAATCGCGTTGCACATGTTCTGGTCATACTTCTGCTGCTATGGCACTAATTCAACAGAATATCGATCTTTTACTGAGTTGGTGTGTTGTTTTGCAGCTGAAATTTTTGTAAAACTGCTGAAGGAATGCGTGATTCAGAGAGTGTTTGTGTTGTTGAGTTATCGAGTGGTTGCGTCTGTGTGAATGTATTTGAGTGTGTTTGCTTTGTGTAGTTGCTTTGTGTGATTGTTGTGCGTGCGTGTGTTGTGTTTACTTGTGACCGGACCATAAACTCTTTCATTTGGTGCCGAGACCCCTTGAGCCTACCTTCCTTCTCCTACCACCAGTTCAAGTTCTGCTACAACGCTCCCGTTTTCCATTCTCAAGTTCAAGTGTTCCTTGATTGTGACCATCAGGCACAGCCATGCCCCCACTCAACGCTCACTTCGTTCCCTGCTATGTCACTCTATTCAAGTTTACTACAACTCTCTCAAGATCACTGACGACAACAACGTCAAGAGCTGTTACATCGTCACCAACAAGAGCACCTTCAGCTTCAGCAACAACTACAACAACAGCAACAAGAAGAACAACGGATCCTCAACAATCGTATTCTCTTGAGCTTACCAAGTCCCTGTCCCAGCCTCACAAGTCCCCAGTGAAGAAGTCTTCGTCCATGTTTGGAGGAGCAGAAGGCAGATGTGCCGAAGGCAATGGAGAAGGATGACATGCAGTTAGTTGATGGAGTTCCAGAGTCTCTTTGTTTGGCGGAAGGCCGTTCTCAGTCTGTTCCATTGATGTTGTGCAGCAAGCACCTTGTGCTCTGGTTTTGATTTGAAGAGGATAGTGAGAAGGAAGAGAGAAGAGGAGAAGGAGGAGAAGGAAGATGAAAGAAAGCGATAGAAGAAAGATGTTTAGAGAAAGAAGGGGAAAGAGGACAAAGAGAAGAAGTGGAGTGAATAGAGTGATCAAACGGAAGAGGATGATGAGGAGTAAGGTGATGAGAAGAAGGTGGAAGATGAAGAAGAGAAAGAGGATGAAGAGGGTTAAGGAAAGAAGGAGAGAGAGGAGAGTGAGAGGAGGAAGAAGGAGAGTGAGAAGAACAGGACAGAGGAGGAGAAGAATGATGGTTCATTTGAGTTGGCTTCGTAGGAGATGGAATTCCGTTACGCCGATGACAAGTGACCAGTTGAACGCCAAGGAGATGGAATTCCGTTACGCCGATGACAAGTGACCAGTTGAAGGCCAAGGCGCAGAAGGGCCGAAACGTGGCGCGCAAAAGACCGAGTCAACAGAGGCCGAGCAGATCAATCCAGTTCGTTGTTCCACGGCTGTCAGGCACAGATGAGGCCCAGTTGACATCCGTGATGGGGAGTGATGAAGGAGTGTGTGTGCAGTGGCGTATCCAGGATTTCGGAAAGGGGGGTGTAAAATTTTGAAAGTGCCTGGTTGGGCCGCTGCCCTGCACTATTTCTTCATAGTTGTCTGCGCGCTTGTTCCCCCAGAAGTTGTCCCTCACAGTTTTGAAGCTCCTCCACGCTGCCAGCTCTTTGGGGTTTAGATTTGTTGGAAAAATGACGTCCTTCATGATTTGTCAGATTTGCGGTCCAGCTGCAGCTGCTCGAGTCCTTCAGGAAACTTGGCTCCAGGATGTCCCTGAAAATCCATTTCCTACACCAGCACCTGAACTTCTTCCCTGACAACTTGGGAGCTGTCTCAGACGAGCACGGCGAGCGATTCCACCAAGAAATTTCACTCATGGAGACGCATTACCAGGGGCGGCACAACCCGAACATGATGGGCGACTTCTGCTGGTTTCTGCATCGTGAATAGCGGGATATTCAATCTGTCTTTGGGAATATACAGTGTATGTAGCTGCCGCCGTTGATTTCTTAAGTCTACAGCTAAACGCCCCAAAACTTCGCCTAAACGCGTGTATGAATACGGCCAAAATGCAATTGTAATTGGTTCGGGATCGGGAGTCACATGAAAGCAATTAATCGGTAAATGCGAGGTAACGGTTTCCAAGCAGCAGTGCGAAAAAACTTGTCTGACTGTCTGTCTGTCTGTGAGTCTGTCTGGTGACTGATGTCGGGGCTCCAACTATGGCTTGTTATTTGCATACTAAACTTCATTCCAAGTGCACAACTGCTGACTGCTGGTAAATAAAATTAGATCTCATAGGGAGGAGACCCGTACCCCCGTAGAGATGCGAACCAGGTCTTATCTTCAGAATTTTCGACCTGCTTTTCTTTGATTTGTTAGAAATATGAACGTATTTAGGTTAAGGAAGATCGAAAGTGGGTCTGATTACGAAAAAAGTATGGAAAAGAGCCGAAAAGTGCTAAATTTGGCTTATTTAAACCCGGACGAAAAAAGCGGGCAGACTGACAAACGGGCAGGCCAGGGCATCTGAAGGCGAACAAAGAGTTAACCAAATACCATAAAATTTCTAATAAAAGCGCACGCTCCAATACTAGCTCTCCTTACGGACTGCCCGAAAATATAAACGCGCACGCTCTAATAGAATAAGCGCCTTTCTAATAATAGCGCTCTCACACGCACTACTATCAATGCTTTGTATGTGTTTCCAATGTAGAATACTGTCCATTTGAGACAATTTTCTTTGATTAAGCTTACAAACATTAGTCAGACTAAAACTCATATAAAGATTGCTTGTGTTTAAGACAAAATACAATGTACCATGTATTTTCTGAAAAACGAGGATACTTGAGATGGCCAATGTAGGATTGAAATAATAAACGCGCACGCTCCAATAATAGTTATCCCAAAAGCAATCACGAAAAAATACTGTAATTGCGCAGCGCTATTATTACCGGAGTTTTACGGTATGCAGAGCAGAAGTCTGTCACTGTACGCACAGTAGTAATCGCAAAAGGTTTAGTTGGCTTGTAGCATAGTGGTTAGTGCATTGCATTGGACAGGAAATCCGAAGGTGCTGGGTTCGATTTCCAGCTGCGCCATTGCCTGTGTCCAACTTTTTACCTTTCTTTCCATTTAGCGCAACTGGCTGGAGGCAGCCTGTAAGAATATCTCCCAGCCACATGCCTTGATAGGCGGTGTCTGTCACGTGCTCAATGACCCAGAGACATTCAGTAAGTAAGTAAGTAAGTAAGTAATTTTTATTCAAAAATAAACACAACAGAAATGCCCAAGACTGAGACCAAACAGATAGGGTTGGGGATGGGCCGCTAAACGGCCACTAACACCCTACCCCGATAAAATCTACTAAGATCGGTATTACAGAGAGCGTTGCGGAAGGCGCGTGCGGAGCGCAAATTAACTGTTTCATTTGGTAAGGAGTTCCAAATATTTATTACTCGAATGGCAAAGGAATATTTTCTTATATCAAGCCTAGACTTCGGTAAACACAATTTATACTGGTGGCCACGTGTGTTGAGATTATTAAATTTGAAAAACAAATCAACAGGGAGGTCAATTTGTCTGTGAATTAATTTGTACACCATTACAAGGTCAGCAACAATTCTTCTTTTTTCTAAAGACTCCAAATTTAGCAAACTTAGCCTTTCGGAATATTCAAAATTCACAAGACCTGGAATTCGATGAGTAAATAATCTCTGTACTCTTTCAATCAGATCTATGTCCTTAAGTAAATATGGATTCCACACCTCAGAGGCATATTCTAGCTTAGGACGAACAAAAGTTTTGTACAGTTTGATTCAGCCAAGCTGTAGATCAGTGTACTCAACTGCCGAATGGACAACTGATAGTCGAACACCCACCTATTTTGTTCCGACGAATCCTACACTCTCTCTACAATCAAACGGTACTACCTGTACATGGATTAGCATTTCGGCTGAGGGAGTGGTAAATTTCTAAATCCTGAGGGCATAGCGGCGGTTGAGGGAGGTTGAGGGTAAGGCAAAAAGTCCGATGTTTTACTAAAATCCAGGTTTAAATGCTTATTTTTCGCTAAAATCGGTTAAAATTGGCTAAAAAAGTTGTAAATTCGACTAAAACTATATTTTTTTAGTAAAAAATCAACCACTTGGAAACTGCACGATTGCGATTAGAACAAAACTCTCTTTCAAATGGCACCTGATTGCATACGTTTGCCACAAAAATCTCATCGAAAATTGCGCTTCATTGATTTCTCACAATAGGCTTGTATATAATTTTCTCACATTTTGGCGTGACGCCCACACCGTCAATTTTCATGTTTTTGGGCGATTTCAACCAAAAAGGCTGGGCTGCTTGCTCGAGGGTGTCAGTAAACGGAAAAGTTGACATGCCAACTGCCTTTTAGCCGAGACTTCCTTTCAAAATCGCTCAATTTCAGCGCGATCCTATGCCGTTTTGGTGGTCCTTCAAGCTAGGAAAGGAGCTCTCGGTGAATGATACAGTCGTGATCAAAGGACGTACACTTCCCAAAATTTCAGTCAGCTCCTGGTCAGTGTAATTAAAGCCCATTTCAAAATGATTGGCAGCATACATGTACATAACAGGTCAACCCCCGATGGGACAGCGGGGTTGATGGTCTGGCCTGACCATCAGTCGGCCAGATTGGCTTTTGAGCCTAAATTCATTAGGAGTGTTGCGGTTGCGGGACCACAAAGTACTGTGATTTTGATATATCAATATTAAAATATAACTATTGGTAATAGTGTCATTTTAAGAGTGGGTGTCTGTGTCAGGCAATCTTCCCTTGACACAAAAATTGCTCGACCTCTCCAATTTCGCTCAAAATTTGTATAAATGATGAACCTGGGGGGAACTGAACTGCTTCAACTATGAGCTCCCAACTCCTTCTGATATGCAAATTACAGGGCTCCAAGATCAAATTTGGTGTACCTTTTTAAATACTCATAAAAAACGTATTTTTTAACCTGTAGAGTTGAATGCACTTCATTTGATAGTGCCTGACTCTAGCTTTCAGGTGGGATATAGAACATTCTGCTAGCTCTGAGACATGAAGAGTTGTGGGAGCCAACTTAGCGATTTTTAATGATTTTTACCTCCCTTGGAATTTGGGCTCAGACCCCCAACCCCTCCCCTTCAGCAGATGACCTGTTACATGTATGATGAATTGTATGTTGTTGAACAATTGGTGCGCATTGCTGCAACACAAAGATATAGCAAAGTTCACTGCAGAGTCCATCCCGATCGAGCAGTGTTTCCGACTTGTCTCCCGCGGCAAACGAGGGCCACTGAGCTCTTTGCTGAAGAGTCTGGAGAAGGAATGGAGCAAAGAGAAGTGTCTGAAAACGTGCCGTCGAATCCCGACCTGTCAAAGCGTCAGTCATAACAGTGGAACCGGAATTTGCCAGCTCAACTACACTCCAACCGACCACCCCCTCCACCTTCCTACTGATGATGTCGCGTTTTTGCTGTTTGACAAAGTTGTTCACTACTGAATTGTTACTTTTTTATGGTCTCCTCTATATTTGGTCATTTCCTTTCTGTTTTTTCATATTTTAGAATCTTTTGCTCGGTATTTATTTATTTATTCTTTAACTACCAGAGAGTGCTGCATAGGGTACACTATCTGGCACTTAGTGCCGGATTGTGTACCCAGGGTACACTATTTGGAGACAGGTTTCATGTCACGGGTGTCCAAAATTTCCAACATTACGGTAGCTTTAAAGCAGGTCTACGTATATTTTTGCGCATTTCAATCGTTTTTACTGACACAAAACTCACAAGAATGAAAACTTTGACCAACCACTCTCACACAGCAGAAACAGTAATCTGGATTGGAAAATTGGATTTTTGCTCAGAAATCGTGAAAACAAGCGGTTTAACATGATTTGGCTAAGTGCCAGTTAGTGTACCGGGTACACTAACTAATAGGATCTCATTTTTGTTGCGGAACATGCTAAGTACTGGTTAGTGTACCCGGATACCCAATGCAGCACCCTCTGGTAACTTTATGGTTATCTCTTTCCAACAAACCGCAAAATTCATCAATGGTTCGTTTCGGCCTGATGAATTGTTTTTGACGAATAGTTCTTCACGTTTTACGATTACTATTCTTCAAAAGATGATGAACTGAAGAAACTATTCATCACAGAAATTGAGGAACAATTAAATAATGATTCTTCAACAAACTTTAATGGCAATTTTCCTTAGTTCAACCGAAAAAGAAACGTGCCACAGACACATAAACTGACTGGGCTCGCCGTGACAGTTAATCAGAAACTGCTAAGCACTGCCGTGTAGTAAAAAGACCTATTTGTCAAGTTGAAGTGCTGGACCATTCCAATGCATTTGATGAACAATAAAATAATTGATTCATCAGAAAATCTTGCAAAAGTCTTCAAAATGATGAATAGTAGTGGACCATTTCATGATGAATAGTATGATGACTTGATGGCATACTGATATATCAGTATGGTTTGTTGGTAGGAGTTATAGGAACTTTTCTACAACCTAGGGCACATTTCTTATACATTGTATAACTATTTATTGTGATCAATTAGTACATACCGCACAAGCGTATTTTTTCTAGTTCTACTACGCAGGTACAACTTTTTTCAATTTTGTTTGATTGCTTCTATTCCACAGACTTGCAAAACCTTTTTGCAGAAGTTCTTGTGGCTTTGCATGTATGTTGCTTCAATCCTCTCTTCTGTTCTTTTTTATATTTAAAAATATGCAAGTCATATTGCCTTTTATTGTATGATTAGCAATATATGTACAGTGTTCAATTCTGAACGAAAGCCAAAATTTTTTATGGAAAAGCTCTCTTCTGTATAGCTTCGTTCGAGTGCTGCTTTATTCTCAGTTACACTTATAGATCGCTGCTACTGAATGGGGGTGGGCACTAAAAAACGGTCAAAAATCTAGAAAATCGCTATCTTTCGGCTAAAAATCGTCGAAAGTCGCTATTTTGGGCTCAAATACAGGTTAAAAGGGACTAATGTTTGCAAGCTTAATCAAAGAAAATTGTTTCACAAAGGGACAGTATTCTACATTGGAAACACCTACACAACATTGATAGTAGTGCGCGTGTGAGCGCTAGAATTAGAAGGGCGCTACTACATATTAGAGCGTGCGCGGGTTTATATTTTCGGACTGTCCTTTAAGGGCGCTACTATTGGATTGGAGTGTGCACTTTTGTTAGAAGTTTTACGCACTTTCCTGCTTTTTCGTACATCTTTAAATGACTTTAGGTATTGTGATGGAACGGCTAAAGAGTCCATAGTGCAGAAGAATGGGAAGGTTTGAGAGATGCATTGCAATTATCGTTGTTGTACTATGGTAATTCGCTGAATAAAATCAACAAAACAGCCCATTTCTGAGAAGAGAGAGCTTTTTATTTTTGCTTTTACAATTACCTATTAGATTGCTACGCATCAGCAGTCAAAAATTTGATCTTTCTGCAAGTTTAGGAAACCCGTCCATTTAACGTTTCACTTGAAGCACATAACTGATACTCTCTTTAGTGGTTGCATGTATCATATTCAAAAATCAGCTTAATGATTATTTTTTGAAAGGCTGCATTTTGTGCAGCTTTCAACGTTGTGTGTGTAGTGTTTTCAATTTTAGCTGCGTTTAAGGAACGCAACACCAACTGGCAAAAGAGGCGTCTCTTAAACCACTTCAAAACTTCAGTACAGATAGCTGCCATTCCATCAATCGTGCACGGGATTAAAGGACTTTTGGCATGAATACTTCTTCCCGTCGGTAGTTTGATCTGGCCAAACCCATAGCATAGCCTGACAGCATTCAGTATCAATGAGGTATGTCTATGAAATGACCGCAATTGACAGTTGTCAAACATTAAACGTAGGTATGTATCTCATAAACCGATCTTTACAAAACTTTCAGTCTTCTACAATGTTTGTGTTATAGTAGTTTCTGAGAAGACCAGCCAACTTTCTGCTACAGCTGGTTCGAATTTGGCAAATTTTTGTTTCTCGCAGGCAATGTGAAAAAGTGGCATCGAACAGACAAATGAGTCAACAAATGAATGAACGGAGCAACGAACTAAACAACAAATTAATGAATGAACAAATGAAGAAACGAATGAATGAATGAACAAACTAATGAACAAATGAACGAACGAATGAATGAACAAACGAATGAACGAACAAAGAAATGAAACAAACAAACAAACAAACAAACAAACGGACGGACGGACGGACGGACGGACGGACGGACGGACGGACGGACGAACAAACGAATGAACAAACAAAGCAAAGGGATCATTGAACAGATGAAGAAATTGACGAGCAATGAACAAAGCAAGAAATGAATCATTGAATGAACAAACAAAACAAATGAATGAGCAAGGGCGTTTCCTAAAACGAATTGCAGTGGCATACAAACCACTTTTTGTATACTACATAATCTCGATAGCCAGCCAAGTATGCATGCCGTAGCATGAAAAAAGTTATCGGAAACCCCTAATTATTTATGCAGTCAGTGCGGCTTCATTTCTGGAAACCAGCAATTCAAACCGACTTTAGTTTTGTTTCTGCGGTTTGCTATAGTAATGGCTTCACTCAGTGTAGTGTCTTTTCTCACATATTTCCTTCTAGCATCTGTGGCCATGGAGAGAACACAGAGTGAAACCTTTCGTAAAAGTAAGAATACATTTTTGCATTCTTGCGATAACCAATTTTTTTTGCAGTTTTTACAGTTGTAGACATGAAAATTGTTAAAACTGTCCTTTTGCTTTACATACATACATACATACATACATACATACATACATACATACATACATACATACATACATACATACATACATACATACATACATACATACATACATACATACATACATACATACATACATACATACATACATACATACATACATACAATTGAGATGGTTGTTCTAGAATGCCCGGTAGGAGGGGTGTGTGCGTACCACAGAGCTGACTGGATATATCCATGCACGTGTTACTCGCCAAATGTGTGCCGAGATGACAAAACGAAAGCCTGCACGGTACACAGAGCTGACAAGTGTCGTTTCTGTTTGAGTGGCAATGCGAAATGAAAGTTTGCAGAATAAAAATTTTCAACCAGACCAGAATCAGATAAATCTGCATAACATGACAAGTCACTACACAAGATCTTTGACTGTTAAACTTGTGGACAAAGTTTGGGCTATAATAACTCCTTCGCGACGACCGAAATTCGCGATGACCCATATAAGTGAATTGACGCAAAATCGCAAAAATTTTTGGCCGTGCTAAACTAACATGATTCGCCTTTATCTCAAGATCAACATCGCAATAACGCCTTAGCATGTGCCATCTGCAAATTCGCCAATTCTGAAATTCTCAAAAAGCGAATTGTATGCCATTTTGTTTCACACGGTGGCGATTTTGGTTGTAGATTTGTCTTCATAAATTTTTTGAGGTCGGAATTTCACAAAATCGCGTATTCGCGCTTTGGCTCCATATGGAGTACCGTCTTTTTGAGGGGTATAAAAATCAGCCTGATCGTTTTTTTCGGTTTAGTCGTTCCAGAATTTTAGAAAATTTACCGAAAAAAGCACAGTTTAGGTAAGTTAGTTTTTTTGTCCTTTCGGACTAGGAGTAGCCAACTGCTATAGAGCAGGAAGAGACACAAAGTCGGGCAGCCTCCTTAACAACAACCCTCCCCCTTTTGCTGTCGGTGTGTGCAAGACAGCTAAGGTTCGATCCCCATTTATCTACTTGCCATTGCTGACTTTCAACGGCCTGGGTTGGGCTTTGTGTCGACTACTTCCCATCGCCTCGACAGGTTTCGAACCCACAAACACACCGCTTCCACGGGTGCCGGGGCCGCCGTGACACACGGGATAGCGTAAACCACCCATGGCCGGCCAAGACGCGACTTTTAGGTAGAGAGAATTATGATTTTTAGTTTCTGGTAGACCCAACAAACGCGAGTTGATTAATTAAAGGCTTGATTAATAAACGCTGAAGGAACAAATCGACAAAGAACTATAGAGAACAAACCGAAGTGTTTTAGCGCTTCTAGGAAGGCAAAGAATTTGATGGCACCAGTTTTTCGCTTATTTATATCTACTGTAAGCCATTGTCCTATGTATATTTTCTTATTCCTCATCCTTTCTGCCAAAAATCACTTGGTATCATTTCTGCAATGTACTCGGTAAGTTATTAGTATCTCCAAATATGAATTTTCCTTTATGAATTAGTTATGTATGCAATCAACAAAGAGCGTGGGAAGAGACAAGCGTATCTATGATTACTTGCATCTGACTTGACAACGTTGATTTACATACAGCAATCGAAGAGCTGTATAAATAAATAAGTATATCTGTTCACTGTTGCACAGTATAGTATTTTATACAGTCAGGCACTTTACGCCGTTTATGGCACCAACACCATATATGGTGCCGGTACCTACATAGACTAGTGGCACCATATATGGTACCGTCTCTATATATAGTACCTACACGTTCACGGTCTGTGGTAGTACCATATGGTGCCACTACCCTAGGTACCGGCTATCATATATCGTGACGGTACCATATACGGTGCCACTACAATAGGTACCGGTCCCATAAACGGCGTTAAGCGCCAGACTGTTAAGAGTCAGTCTCTGAACCGATCGAGTTTCAGTATTCAGACCCCAAAATTGAAACTTTGAGCTAGAGAGTTCTAAGTTGGCACACTAATACATACTTATGAGTGATCTTTCAGCTGCAAAGGATTAGTGGATCTGACGCTCCTGTCCTGAGATATAGCCTTCCGAAAATCGGTCCGCTTAACTATGGGACCAAAATTTCAAAGTCTAATTTCTCGCTTCATACTCGGAATTCGGACCTAAAAATTGGGGGTTTTAGAGTACTTTTAGACTGCTTCAAGAAACTTTTGTCAAATTTTCGCTTTCAGAAAAAAAATTTTTTCGCCCTCCTTTGCGCTCCCCTAGCTCGTTTGGAACCCCCAACCCAGTTTTTTTTTGGGGGGTTGGGGGGTTCCAGATGAGCAAAGGGGGCGAAAAACATTTTTTTCTCTGAAAACGAAAATTTGACAAAAGCTTCTTAAAGCAGTCTAAAAGTACTCTAAAACCCCAATTTTTAGGTCCGAATTCCGAGTATGAAGCGAGAAATTCTAGTTTGAAATTTTGGTCCCATAGTTAAGCGGACCGATTTTCGGAAGGCGATATCTCAGGACAGGAGCGTCAGATCCACTAATCCTTTGCAGCTGAAAGATAACTCATAAGTATGTATTAGTGTGCCAACTTACAGCTCTCTTACTCAAAGTTTCAATTTTGGGTCTGAATAGGGCAATGGGACAAAATGCGATCTGACCAGAGACTGACTCTTAAAGTGGCCCGCAGTTTGGAAGTTTAACAGCAACTTTTGCTGCTTCTCGCTACGGTGTTAAGGGAGGTTTCAACATTGTCTGAAATTCAGAATTTAGTTCAAGCAAAAAATGGGTCGCCATATTCTGTTTTAGGCAACATTTCTAGCTACATACTGTCACAAAAGTCAGATTGTTACGTTCGAAATTCAAATTCTACCTACTAAAACTGGTTATCAAGAATGTAAGAAGTTTACTAGAAGTATTACGGTGTGCAAAATGTGAAAATATCGTTCCAAACTGTGGCCAACTCTAAATACAGCTCTCAAATGCTGTTGCCACTATATTTTCTGCTTTTGTGTGCTTCCGTTTCGGCCCTGCGCACATGTGATGAGGACGAATCGTGCTTTAAAAAGAATAAAGGCCAGATGTGCAAGTGTCCTACAGCTCAAGTTTGTAGACTGAGCATCATGGGGCTGATCGGATACTGTGACCATCCTAACAGACACCCAAGCGACGGTATGCAAATTTACGTGCAGCCTGGGCCATTTAGCTATCCTGTTTCGTCTGGCTGCACCTTTGGTGTGAACCAATTTGGCTGAAATTTTAACACAAGATGTATACATACATCCTCAGAATCTTAATCAGACCCCCACCGGTCGGCGCCAGACCCACCAAGCCCCTCCCCCTTCGGCGGATGACCTGTTACATGTATGCTTCACGTGATTAGGCAGCTCCAGTCAGTTCCCATTTAGCTACTCGCTGTCACCAGCTTTCGGTGGCTTGGGTTGGGCTTTGTGTCGCCCACCAACTCTTTGCAAGAAACTTGCCCTGTCGAGTGGTAAGCTCACGACCACGCGCACAGTGGTTTTGGGCCTAAACCACTAACCAGCTAGTAGTGATGTAAAATTATGGAATTTGAATTTCAATTCAATTACAATTAAATTATGGGCTTAGTTTTTAATTTCAATTAAATTAAATTAAATTAATTGAAATAGTTTTCCATTATTTTCAATTACAATTATATTTTCAATTAAATTATGGATCCTCGAAAAATTTCAATTATGCAATTTTTTTCAATTATTTTTTCAATTTTTTAAAATTGTTGTATTTTTGCTGTTAAAAGACAGTGACCCAGAACTTCGAAAAGTGCCCATGTAAAAACTCAGAGACACCTGGTATAGCCTGCTGCCTAACTAGGCGAGAAAATTTTAAAAGTTGCCTTTTTAAAATGGCATTATGAGGGAAATTAACAGTTGGTTCGTTATTATATAATCTAATGGTTTTCAGCATTTTGAGCAACATCACTTCCTACATGTTCCTTCGCCTTCGCCAAAAAAGGGGGTGTAATGTAATCCCACCATACATCGAAAAATCACTGTTTTGACTTTTATGAACTGCAAAAATAGATACAAAATAAAAAGCAGAGCATAAAACATTACAAAACAAAGCGAGGTCAGTATAAGCCGAAGCCGGCACAGTTGGTGTAGTGGTTTAGGCCCTAAGCCACTGTGCGCGTGGTCGTGCGCTCATCCACTCGGTGGGTTACTTGCCACAAGGAGTTGGTCGTGGGCACAAGGCCCAACCCAGGCCTCCAAAAGTTGGTGACAGCGAGTAGGCAAACGGGAACAGACTGGAGCTGCCTAAGCTACAATTGCAACCACACGTGCGACAAACGGGAAGGGGTGGGTAAAGTTCCCGCTGAGACCCGCCCAGATTGACACCGATCAGGAAGGGCAGGATGTGGGTGTGCGTGATTCGCCGGTGTGGCCTAACGCGAAGGTTCACGCCCCCGCCCCGACAATCCATTCATCCAACCGATGTCAGTATACAGAGGTGACAAACTCTAAATAGGGTTTTGTTTGAAGTCAAATACTCTAATACTCTCGAATACTTACGCTTTTCCTTACATTCACCACAGGAAATAATTGAAAATATAATTGAAATTCCAGGCGAATTTCAATTCAATTACAATTAAATTATGGCCCAACTTCTGAATTTCAATTAAATTAAATTAATTGAATTGAAATTAAAAACGGGCCAATTATGCGAATTTCAATTACAATTAAATTAATTTTTTACATCACTACCAGCTAGACGAATGCCCGAATGGGTAAATGAATGGGTCATCCGGCAGTTCTGTTGCTTGCAACTTGCAAGATAGCGCTCCAAATTTTTTGAATGTCATTGATAGATTCCGTTCTGGCCCTTGCAACTTTATAAATCAGTTATGCGTAAATCAAAATCACCCTGACTGACTGAAAGCATTTCAACTCGGCTGTACGTACATGGTTTAATTTTGGACTGGCACTAAGAATGGCTTTAGGTTCCATTCTGGCCCTTCCAACCTGTGAAAAAGATGATTGGTGCAAATTAAATGGAAAGGATAAATGCAAGTGTCCAGCTGGTCAAGATTGCCTCTACAACAATGACTATACAGGATATCGGATCTGTAGCTATGCAAACGCCACAGCAAACACAGTATGCAGAGTTACTTGTTTTCGTTGCACAGCTGTGATGCTTAGAGATTTTTGGAATGCGTTTAGGTTTCGAAGTGAAACAGCTTTCAAAGACTCCTACTGCTGAAAGAAGAATTTTAGATGCATCTTGAAGGTATAAAAAATATAATTAGAGTGCGAACTGGTATTGGGTATTGGGTATTGGGTGTATTGGGGTGTTTTCCAGGTATTGGGTATTGGGTATTGGGTATTGGGGTTTTTACCCCCCAACACCCAATACTAAATTGGTCAATTAAAAATAGAGAAAAATCGATGTTGACCTGAAAAATTGATCTGAAAAAATCGAAAAAGTTGATCGATGATTCGGTTTAGTAAGCTGTTTTCGCGTTAAGGAGCCGTCCATAAACGACGTCGTTCAAAATCCCGATTTTTCGGAGCCCCTTCCCCCTAAGATGACGTCGTTTTAGGTTTACCCCCTCCCGATAAAAGTGCAGTACATACAGAACTGCCATGTTTTCTTGTTAGCTTACTGCGCAATCAATAGAATAAATCCCTACAACCACTCCGGGAAGCTTTTCCGCATTGTAGAAACCTTTGACAGAATGTACTTAAATTGAAAATAATACAATCAAAGTTCCCTAAAACTCCGAAAAAAGCGACGTCGTTCTTTGCTAACCCCCTCCCCTGGTATGTCGTCTATCGTCGCATTTCAGCCGACCCCCCTCTAGAATGTCATCGTTTATGGACGGCCTAATCAGCTAAACGTGAGTAGAATTTCCTAAAGTGTACGTTTTTCTAAGCGCTACAACAGTAATTAATTTCTCTGTTCTTATCTAAAATAAAAATGGTGACATTTAACGTACTAGCACCGTACTCATGGTGGTGGTGCACACAAATTCCGGCCGAGTTAGGAAAAAAATCGCCGGAAGTAAGAAACACGACTGAATTACGAAATATTAAGTACCAAAACTGTTAATTTCTGCTAATTTTACGCCTAAAACGGCTTCTAAATGCTTTCTGAAAGGCTAATTTTTCAAAATTTTCTCGCCCTGCTTGGGCAGCGGCCCAATCAGCCTCTTAAAAATTTTAATTGCAGCGGCAAAAGTCTTGTGTACACAACTAGAATGTACCTGTCCACTGAAATGAAATTTTTGGCCCAGCTACTGAAGTATTGGGTATTGGGTATTGGGTATTGGGGTATTGGGGGTCTCAGGTATTGGTATTGGGTATTGGGTATTGGGGTATTGGGTTTTTTAGGTATTGTTCGCACTCTAAATATAATCATTCCAATTTGTTTGAGTGTTAAATTGTCATTTTCTGAATAATAATAAAACCATGTTTGTGTTGGCCAAGCATAGGCGAAGAACATGTTTACGCAAGGGTTGACAACACCCACACGGGTGATGTACCACGATATTCTTGATGAAACATTTTGTATAGTTACCTGATATGAAAGGGTTTTGCCGTTCAGGAATTAGGCAAATTTTAAAATCTTTCGAGCGCCTACCGCAAGCAAATTTGCGAATTTAGCCTAGCCTACTTGTTCACCTTTTAGACAGAAAGGCGATATTTCCTAGAACTCAAAAGAAAACGTCTATTAATGGCATACATGTAACAGGTCATCCGCCGATGGGGGGAGGGGGGGTTGGGGGGGGGTCTGGCGCCGGCCGGGGGGGGGGGGCTCTGAGCCAAAATTTTGGGGGAGGGGGGTGGGCCCTAAAAAACGCTCAAAAATCGAGAAAAATCGCAATTTTTTGGCTAAAAATTGCCAAAAATCGCTAATTTGGGCTGAAATACAGCTAAAAAGTGCAGGCGATTTTGGCAATTTTTGTGTGTGGAAGTGTAAAAAATTGCAAAAATTTGCTCGAAAATTTAGTTGCCAGAAAAATCGGAGGAGGGGGTCGGTGAAATCGTCTCGGGGGGGGGGTCCCCATCTGGGGGGTCTGGGTCTGGCCTAAGTCGGGTGGGGGGCAGACCCCCCTGTTACATGTATGATTAATGGTCATGACCTGTTGCGATCTTATGCATTT
Source organism: Sabatieria punctata (assembly GCA_030248155.1). Taxonomy (NCBI): domain Eukaryota; kingdom Metazoa; phylum Nematoda; class Chromadorea; order Araeolaimida; family Comesomatidae; genus Sabatieria; species Sabatieria punctata. Next base: position 79,616 of record JASANB010007183.1, read on the forward strand.
CATGCAAATTTATCAAAATTTGAACACAATGAAATACAGTTCAAGCACAACCCCAAGACAGTGTCTTCAGTTCAGGGGCGTTGTGACAGATCCAGGCGTAAATGTTTCGCTTGTTGGTTCTAACAAAAGTGTCTTTCTCAGCTACCAGGATGCCCATCAGTTTCCATCTTTTGCGGCCAATCACATTGCGTGCGAACTCAGATTGCTGCAGTCCAGAGCCGCTGTCGCCCTATAAACTTTCTTTCAACACCTTAGGTCTCTGGCTGCAGCGCAACGGACACGAACAGGCAATGGACACAACGCACACGGGTCACAATGATGACCGTTTGTGTCCGTTTTCCATGTCTGTGCATGACCGCTGGGGTTGGCCAACTTTAAACTTTTCAGCGGTTTCAACGGACATTCGGCTTGATTTACCGCGTAGTCACAGTAGCTGAAGAAAACTGGAAAATGGTTAAACTCAATCTACGGCCAAAACTTCCACGGCTTGGGGCAAACCTGTCATGCTAAAATCAATGGCGCCGCAAAAATATTTTTCCTATCTACAGCGGTTCCCTTCGTGTAGCACGAGATAAAAACCAACCGTGCATAATTAAGAGTCAGTCTCTGGGCCAATCGAGTTTCAGTATTCAGACCCAAAAATGAAACTTTGGCGTGGAGGGATCAAAGTTGGAGGACTAATACGTATGGATAGGTTATATAACCACCGCAAAGGATATCCCGATTCGACGCTCCACGCTCGAGATACGGCCTTCTGAAAATCGGTCCGCTTAACTATGGGACCAAAATCGAATTTCTAGCGCACTAATCAGTGTTGGGACTTAAAAATTGGAGGTTTAGGGTAACTTTTAGAGTACTTTCAGAATCTACGGTCGAATTCCATTTTCAATGAAAAAAATTTTTTTCGACCCCCTTTGGAGCCCCCTAGCTCGTCTGGAACCCCCCTACACCGTTTTTTTTTATTTCAGAATATTGTAGCGCTATCAATTCCCTACAGTTTGGTATAAGCCACATTTTCTGACCCGTGGAAGAAAGTGGTGAAATTTGGCTTCAAATTTGAAAAATCCTCAAATTTTTAGTTTTGAGTAACTAAAAACTTGAGGATTTTTCAAATTTGAAGCCATATTTCACCACTTTCTTCCATGGGTCAGAAAATGTGGCTTATACCAAACTGTAGGGAATTGATAGCGCTACAATATTCTGAAATAAAAAAAAACGGTGTAGGGGGGTTCCAGACGAGCTAGGTGGCTCCAAAGGGGGTCGAAAAAAATTTTTTTCATTGAAAATGGAATTCGACCGTTGATTCTGAAAGTACTCTAAAAGTTACCCTATGCCCTCAATTTGTAAGTCCCAACACTGATTATTGCGCTAGAAATTCGATTTTGAAATTTTGGTCCCATAGTTAAGCGGACCGATTTTCAGAAGGCCGTATCTCGAGCGTGGAGCGTCGAATCGGGATATCCTTTGCGGTGGTTATATAACCTATCCATACGTATTAGTCTTCCAACTTTGAGCCCTCCACGCCAAAGTTTCATTTTTGGGGTCTGAATATGGCAAAGGACCAAGACTCGATCGGTTCAGTTCAGAGACTGACTCTTAATATGCTGGGAGGCTTCATTACCATATCAAAAGCAGCACCGGTAGAAACAAAGCAACAATCGATCAATAACTGATAGAGAACAAACCGTTTTAGTAAAGTTAAAGAAAGGGGTCGACACTTTTTTATCTACTGTATATAATGGTTACCAAGAAAAGAATCTTACAATGCAACCTTTGTGCGGTGGTAAGGCACAGATGTAGTGTAGTTCTGTGACTAGAGCTCAAAGCTTCTCCTCCCAGTTTCTGATGCCAACATTGTCTGTGGTGTCTCCTAACATCAAACCGGACATCGGTCCATTGCAGTTTCTTTGGCAGTTGAGGTGCTAAATCATTGTGCGCATTTGTTCTAGTTTAAACTTGAGAGCCAAAAGTTTAGTAGAGACATGGGTTGGAGCAGTTAGTGGTTCCCCAGCCTGCAAAGCGCATGTCTCTTTTGAAAGGTGTATTTGGTCTGCCCAGACAGATTGGCATCACTCTGCTCAGTTCTTTCTTCAGTTTCAACACTGCAAGGTCTACTTTGTCTGGGTGAAGTAGCACTTTCTCCACTCCCGATTGGAACTCTTCTGGCACCTTATGATATTCTGAAAGAATTTGTAGGTCTGAACATTGAAGTCCAACGCAAATAAGTTATCTGCTATGTACTTGTACTGTTTATAGCACCCCCGATTTATAGTACAAGGGATACTCTAAATGTAGACATGTTTTTTCGGAAGTTAGCAGATGTAATACAAAACGTTCCAATATTAGACCACATTTGGTGGAAAACCTTATTTGTACGAAGAGAAACAACAGATAATGTAATCATAGAAGTTCTGATGTAAGTAAAGAACCTACTTTACAACTACCGGAGAGTGCTGCATTGGGTACCCGGGTACACTAACCAGCACTTAGCATTTTCCGCAACAAAAATCAGATCCTGTTAGTGTACCCGGTACACTAACTGGCACTTAGCGAAATCATGTTAAACTGCTTATTTTCACGATTTCTGAGCAAAAATGCAGTTTTCCAATCCAGATTACTGTTTCTGCCATGTAAATGGGAGTGGTTGGTCAAAGTTTTCATTTTTGTGAGGTTTGCGTCAGTAAAAACGATTGAAAATGAGTAAAAAAACGTAGACCTGCATTAAAGGTACCGTAGTGTTGGAAATTTTTGACACCTATGACACAAAACCTGTCTCCAAATAGTGTACCCCGGGTACACAATCCGGCACTAAGTGCCAGTTAGTGTACCCCGGGGTACCCTATGCAGCACTCTCCGGTACCTAGGCCGTAATTTGAGCAGACAACTTCACATGCAATTGTTATAGTTTAGTTTCTTATAAAGCAGAATTTATAGTGCCATATTAGTACCCACCAGATACAAGATATGTATTCAATTTATTTTTATCAAAACCCTAAGTGCCATATACATGTTCATACATACTGTCTATACAGGGTGTGTCAAAAAAAAAAACAACCCAGCAGAGTTTTTGCTGTAGCAACCGCTAATCTCAACCGATTTGAATGAATCCTGCTTTAAATGAAAGATAAATAAATTCTTAAAAGACTGGTGAAGGCCCTATTAAAATATGATGCTTAGTTCCTGAGATATTTTCCTTCAAACTCAAACCAGAGATTTTGGCAGTGAACAAGAGCGATTCCGTTGCACTTCACAACAAAACGGATTCCTTCTGCTGAGGGGCAACAAGACTTTTACAAATGAAGTAACCAAGCATGTGTGGCACCAGAAAAACCTCGTTACGTTAGCCCTGAGCAGTAGGAATCGGTTTTATTATGAAGTGCAACAGAATAATAAAAATCGCTCTTGTTCGTAGCCAAAATCTGTTTTGATTTTGAGTGCAAATATCTCAGGAACCAAGCATCATATCTTAATAAAAGCTTAACCAAACTTTCAAGAATTAATTTATCTTTCATATAAAATAGGACTCACTGAAATCGGTTGAAATTTGCGGCTGCTACAGTAAAAAATATGCTGGGTTGTTTTAATCTCTGTTGTGCACTGCCAAAATCTCTGTTTTGATTTTGAAAGCAATTATCTCAGGAACTAAGCAACGCATCTTAATAAAAGCTATACCAGTCGTTCAAGAATTTATTTATCTTTCATTTAAAGCAGGATTCATTCAAATCGGTTGAGATTTGCGGTTGCTACAGCAAAAAATCTGCTGGGTTTTTTTTTTACGCACCCTGTACATATACCCGGGCACTATAAACAGCACTATGCGGTACAGTATCAGTATGCTTACCACGAATATAAGGATCAAAAAGCCATTTAAGCAGCTTAGCATCACGTTTTCCTCTTTCAACGAACGTAGGATTTTGCAAGCGGCCACCAAATAGTTCTAGCTTAGAGTAGCTAAAAGTTTTTGTAGTACCTGAACATTAGAATAAACATTAGAACACAAACTCTTTTCCCCGCACATTATGCGCAGCTGTTAGAACGTAGCGTTTCCCAATATAGACAGCAGTTCCTAAAAACTAATTTCTCAACACGTTTGAAGTAGCAATTAACTTCAATTAACCGATATGCTTCGGGCCCAACAAGAGCAAGGTCCACGGGAATTGCCAGACATTGTGTACCGAGTTTCCGCCCTCTATTTTCAATCTGCGTCGTCGTTTCTGTTTTGAACAGATGCCAATTTGTATTACAGTCACTAGTCCTCCTTCCAGAACAAGCCGAAGCATGAATGAGTTTATGCCTGTCGGTTTTCCGAAGTAAACCCCCACCTTATTTGAGGTTAGAATCTTAGGCGAAAACAAGCTCTATAGCACTTTTGCCTGGTTTTCAGCAGAGGCCAGAACACAGTCCGGTTTTTAGTACTCTGCCCTCCCCTGCCCAACCCCACGGATTTGGGTTTAATCCCCTCCGACTGGGCCAAAAACCAAACTGAGCCTGTACCATACATGTAACAGGGGGGTCTGGGGGTCTGGCCCGCACCCGACTTAGGCCAGACCCCCCGGATGGGGACCCCCCCCCCCCCGAGACGATTTCGCCGACCCCCCCCCCCCCCTGCGATTTTTCTGGCAAGTAAATTTTTGAGCAATTTTTTGCAATTTTTTACAATTTCAGACACAAAAATTGCCAAAATTGCCTGCAAAACAGCACTTTTCAGCTGTATTTCAGCCCAAATTAGCGATTTTTAGCCCAAAAATTGCGATTTTTTTATTTTTGAGCGTTTTTAGTGCCCTACCCCCCTCCCAAAATTTTGGCTCAGACCCCCCCGGCCGGCGCCAGACCCCCTCAACCGCCCTCCCCCCATCGGCGGATGACCTGTTACATGTATCCTGTACTTAGGCTAAATATGGCATGAGTATCCATTGCACAGATTAGTGTTTCAAGTGCAGACCGTTTTTGGATAATTTTTCGTCTAAAACTGGATGGAGCCCTAGCATACATGTACTAGGAGTTACCCCCTGCCCCCCTCGCCCCCCACCGAGACAGGTTAAGGAACCCCCCGACCCAAAAATACAAGTACCAGTAGTGGCTGCAGTACTAACAAACTGGCTCGAAAAACACAAAATTTTTAGCCTAAAATTCGCTTGAAAAGCCTTTGGAAAACGAACTTGGCGTTTCCACTGCTGATTTTTAAGAGAAATCGGAGTTTTTGGAACCCATTTTTGTCATTTTCTGCTTGTTTTTAGCTCTAAAACGCTATTTGGTAGCTTAAAATAGCGATTTGTAGCGTCCTTACTGAAAAAAAACGTGCTAAAAACGCATTTCTAGGCGTTTTGGAGCTTTTCGAAATTTTGGAACCCCCTCTGGACAAAAACCCCCTGATCCCCACCTGAGGGAACCCCCTACCCCATCCATCCAGGTAGGCCCGGAGCTGTTACATGTATGCTCATGCCATTAAATACATGTACTACTAGAGTTCCGACAATATATCGATATCGAATATCGACAAGTTGCGATATCGTCGGAACACTACTATACCATGACAACTGAGTCGTAGGATATTCCGCAATCACGCTCACTTCCTGCTTTCATGAATGTGTACCAGTTCGTATAGTGGCTGCATCAATTGGTAATTAATCAATTATTTTGTAAGAAGACTGTTGACCTACCTTTTAAGGCACATTCTTACACTGCGCTTAAGTTTATTCCAGTTCTTCTGGTAATTAGGGTCACACTTTGATGCACAGCTGACAGGACGGGATTTTCCCAACGTTGGCCTGTCTAAACTACTTGAACAGTCCCAGTCTCCTTTCTCACATTCTTCCTTACATCGTTTAAACAGAGCTGAAACTTTTTCAGTTCAGACCACTGTTGAAACGATCGAAAATATTGGAAAGCATGCCTTCTGGTACTCCGTTTACTAGAAACTCTGGTCTGTCATCGTACGTTACATATGCGTTTGTATACAGAACAGTACTAACAACTAGCAAGAGAGACCAAAAAGCCATTTTAACACTTGGTTGCAACTTAGAAAAGCATTGGTCCGATCAATAGTTGGACCACCCGAAACAACGAATATTTATTTATTCATTCCATTCCAATGTGCATGTAATTGAAGTTGATAGTAAGACCACAGAAATCAAAGAACAAAAGAGCATAAGATTGCATTTCTTGGCTAAATTTTATCATTATCTGCATCTAGTGATGTTGTCAATTCGCCTCAAATTTCAATTATATTTTCAGTTATTTCAGATGGTGAATGTAAGGAAATGCGTAAGTATTAGCGGACAAAGTGATTTCGAACAGAAACCTTTTCATTTCGCAGTTCATAAAAGCTAAAGCAATTATTTCTTTGATGTATGGTGGATTTACAGTGATATTCACTCACACATCCAGCCCGATTTCGTAGGCTCACAGCATTTTTGTTTATAGACCGAATCGGCTGCTTTTTGGATATGATAACTGGGCATAATTCGCATTTTACTTTTTCAAATTTCATCACATTCCACACACTACATCACTAGTTATGCGCTTCAACGTGATATCACTGTTTTCAATAACTTTTTGCAGCCTCTATGATGATACTTCAGCAGTGTTTATTCGTTTTGCTCTTTTCCGAGTTTTGTCGTACACACTGCCTCTTCCGACAGCGATTCATGGCACCAAGGATGTTAGGATCGTTTGGAGACTTGTGTTATATTAAAAATATCAGACGGAACTTTGTCTGCACCATCACAGTGCTTTTGGTACACTCAGACCAGGCCGTACATTGTTAGCAGATTTCGTACGTGTCGGTGTCATACAGTATATAAATGCTTAAACTATCAATGGATTCAATTTTATATTCGCAAAACCCTAAGTGCCCGGGTACTATAAACAGCACTATACGGTGATGGTCAAGACCCTATCACGATTTTTAAGATTCCATCAAAACTTCTTCAACACTTCTATAATACAGCTCAAACACATCCCCAAGACAGTGACTTCAGTTGAGGGGCATTGTGACAGATCCATGAATAGATGTTGCGCTTGTTGGTTCTGACAAAGAAATTCTCCTTGGCCACCAGAATGCCCATCAGCCTCCATCTTTTGCAGCCAATCACATCGCATGTGTGCTCCGGTTGTTGCAGGCCAGCTCCGCTATCACCCTGTAAAGAGAGATCGCCTCGCCGGCACAGTTGGTGTAGTGGTTTAGGCCACATGGCCACTGTGCGCGACGTCGTGCGCTCATCCTCTCGGCGCGCGCAAAGAGTTGGTCGTCGGCATAAAGGTGGGTTTATACTTTGTCCGCTGTCCGCGCGCGGACACTGATGTTGTCAGGACACGTCCGCGCGCGGACACTCTCCGCCATGTCCGCGCGCGGACACATGTCCGCGCGGACAGGTGTCCGCTTGTGTCCGCGTAGTGTCAGCGGCGGACAAACTATTTTTTGAAAATAGTAAAAAAAGAAAAAAATAATTGAATTTAATTGAACATGCGTTTTGTTCAAACCTGATGTCTACACTGCTTTGTTAGACATAAATTTATCAAGTTTACTCCAAATTCCAAAGACTTACGATTAAGCGGTACTGAACTAAATGGTGTAAAATTTTGAAGGTACAAAAGCCATATATGCAGACGTTGACTGGAGGCGAGGGTGCCTGTCTGATAAAAATGCAGTAAGAGACACGATTTTATACATGCAGATGAAGAACTATGCATAATTTATCACATGCGTAAGTACGTAGAAGTCAACAACAGCATAAGAAAGTCTTTCTACGCATAATATATAAATACCTATATTTTATAATTATTTCCTGCACAAAAATCTGCAAAAATGGCTAGAGATCGTAGAGTCGGCCTGAAGGGGTATAAACCTGCCGAGCCGATGCCTATACGCACCACCCCTCAATCTTCGATCGCTCTTAACTCTTGCCAGTCAGCGCATACCCCCTACGGCCACTCGCACCCCCCAAACTTTGGTGACACACTGTATTTTCGGAAACCAAATTTGCAGAACTTTCTCAACATTTTTGGTTAGTAGCAATTGTCATTTCGGTGACTCTTTTTAGCATGCATGTAACAAGGGGTCCCAGGGTCTGCACCCCACCCAATTTAGGTCCCAGACCCCTGATCCGGGACCCTCCCCCTGAAACCATTTTTCCGACCCGCTTCCAATTTTTCTTAGATTTGGATTTCTTAGATTCTTAATTTTTTTAGAGTTTCAGACACAAAAATTGCTAAAATCCGCTGTAAAACAGCAGTTTTTAGCTGTAATTGAGCCCAAATTAGAGATTAGATTTTTGAGAATTTTTATAGCCGAAAAATTGCGATTTTTGAGCGTTTTTCGGGCCCAACCGCCCTAGAATTTGGGCTTCAGTTCAGACCCCCAACCCACTCTTGCTTCGGTGAATGACCTGATGTATGTATGTCTTTTAGTCAACACTTCCATACATTGCCCGGGGGTTAGGAGGTTAACCCCCTCGCCGACCATAGCCCCCTCGTCGGTAGGCTCTACCACCAAACCACTCAGACCCCCTCAACTCAGACTTTCCCGATCCGTTAAAATCTTTAAGGAGGCAGTCAGTCGCTTAAATCTTTCGTGTTTTACTAATAGATAGGCTTGGGTTATAAAATAGCTATTACATGGCTAACTCAATGCCTTTTCCTTGACTCATATCGCTCTTATCGTTACTTTGTACTATCATTATGCTACATGTGTGTCTGGGAATAAACTTTACTTTACTTTACTTTACTTAACTGCCCATACGCGAATGGCCATACCCCAACGGCCCATACCCCCTCCGAAATTTTGGGAAAGCGAATTTAAGAGTCAGTCTCTGAACTGATCGAGTCTTGGCTCTTTGCCCTATTCAGACCCCAAAATTGAAACTTTGGGCTAGAGAGCTGTAAGTTGGTGCACTAATACATACTTATGAGTTGTCTTTCGGCCCCAAAGGGTTAGTGGATTTGACGCTCCAATCCCGAGATACAGCCTTCTGAAAATCGGCCTGCTTAACTATGGGACCAAAATTTCAAACTCGAATTTCTAACCTACCAGCTGGAGTTTGAAGATAAAAATTTGGGTTTTTGCGTAACTTTTGGAGTACTTTAAGAATCTGCAGTCCGATTTTGTTTTGGAATAAAAAAATTTTTTTTCGACCTCTTTGGTGGGCCATAACTCGGCTGCAACCCCCCCTAGAGGCGCTTTTTTATTTCATAACTTTGTAGTGCTTTTTATAAGCTTCATTTTGGTATAGAATATGGCACGATTGCTGGTGGCCAATCCAGTAAAAATTGGCCTCAAATGTCACGAACTCGAAAAATTCGCATGTTTCACTATAGACATAATTTTCCAAATCGAATTTCTGACTTAATGAACGGAGTTGAGCTGTGAAAATTTGGGTTTCCAGAGTACATTCAGTGTGCTTTCGGAATATTTAGTGGATTTAGAATTTCGAGGAAAAAATTTTTTTTCGACCTCTGGCGGGCCATAGCTGTGCTGGAATCCCCCCTAGAGGCGCTTTTTTAATTCATAACTTTGTAGCGATTTTTATAAGCTTCATTTTGGTATAGAATATGGTACGATTGCTGGTGGCCAATCCAGTGAAAATTGGCCTCAAATGTTGAATTTTTATGAGTTCTCAACATTTGAGAACTATTTTCACTGGATTGGCCACCAGCAATCGTACCATATTCTATACCAAAATGAAGCTTATAAAAATCGCTACAAAGTTATGAAATAAAAAAGCGCCTCTAGGGGGGATTCCAGCACAGCTATGGCCCGCCAGTGGTCGAAAAAAAATTTTTTCCTCGAAATTCTAAATCCACTAAATATTCCGAAAGCACACTGAATGTACTCTGGAAACCCAAATTTTCACAGCTCAACTCCGTTCATTAAGTCAGAAATTCGATTTGGAAAATTATGTCTATAGTGAAACATGCGAATTTTTCGAGTTCGTGACATTTGAGGCCAATTTTTACTGGATTGGCCACCAGCAATCGTACCATATTCTATACCAAAATGAAGCTTATAAAAAGCACTACAAAGTTATGAAATAAAAAAGCGCCTCTAGGGGGGGTTGCAGCCGAGTTATGGCCCACCAAAGAGGTCGAAAAAAAATTTTTTTATTCCAAAACAAAATTGGACTGCAGATTCTTAAAGTACTCCAAAAGTTACGCAAAAACCCAAATTTTTATCTTCAAACTCCAGCTGGTAGGTTAGAAATTCGACTTTGAAATTTTGATCCCATAGTTAAGCAGGCCGATTTTCAGAAGGCTGTATCTCGGGATTGGAGCGTCAAATCCACTAATCCTTTGGGGCCGAAAGACAACTCATAAGTATGTATTAGTGTACCAACTTACAGCTTTCTAGCCTAAAGTTTCAAATTTGGGGTCTGAATACTGAGACTCGATCGGTTCAGAGACCGACTCTTAAAACCCTCTAACCCCTCGCCAAAAACCCCTGAATTTGTTCCGGCCAATGTACAATATGGACGCTTGCGAGCCAGCCCATAGCCCTACGGCCGTCCCGCCAAATTGCAATCATTTTCAGAAGTGACTTGATATCCATTCTACCACCTTCCAGAAAACGCAGTGCCTTTTTTTCCGGCCCATCTATCACATATATACTACTACGAAACTGTCAATAATCACGTTGTCGATTAGGCTCATGCTGTCAAAGGTGTCTGCAACAGTCAGAGAATGGGTTAGAAGCTTTCACAATTTTAAATTGGTGCATCCGCTGCAGAAACTTGCCATGATTTCAGTTTGATCGATAGGCCAAACATACAGTACGTACAATGTTCTTACACCGTCTCTTTTTTGTTGTTTTTCTCTTAATTTCACCTAATGCTAACAGTTCGGCAACCTCAGCATCAAACGTGATAAAATTGTGAACTCAGACTCACAATATAACAAGTTCAAACAGCACTAATAGCGACGCGGACAAAGTGTCAGTTGAAATTTTTCAACTCTCTCGGCGGACAGAAGCGGACACGCGATTTTGTGTCCGCGCGGGCATGTCCGCGCGGACAAAGTATAAACTGTCTGGCGGACACTCGTGTCCGCTCCGCCAAAGTATAAACTGCTGCGCGGACAACCTGTCCGCTTGTGTCCGTTTTGTCCGCGCGGACGAAGTATAAACCCACCTTAAAGCTCCACCCAGGCCACCGAAAGCTGGTTTCAGCGAGTAGGTAAATGGGAACCAACTGGATCTGCCATTACACCAAAGCCGCTCCAATAGCTTGCCACGCTGGAAAAGAAGATCAATGACGCCAGGGTGCTGTCTGAGAAACCAGCAACAAGGCCAATACTGGTTTAGAGCTGCTGGCCGGGCGGCCGTTGGGAGCTGTCAGCACCATGACGTCAACGCGCCAGGCACTCTCTTAGTACCTAGCGCCCAACTGCATAGCTAGAGTGGCTGGCAGTGATAGAAGGGAAACGGCCGAGATGACGAACTCTGGAGGTTGCGCAATGGACCACATAGGTCTGAGCGTAGGGCCGTAAGGTCCCCCGCACATCGGGTCGGAGAGACCCCCTCACCTTTTTCTACACCTAACCTCATTTCCATCATATTTTGCTGTATTCATTGATAAGATCCGAACAAAAAAATGAAGCCCTAACCTGACAAGCTTTGAGTGGGGGCAGCGAGCAGATGTAGTGTCTTTTGTGACTGGGACTCAAAGTTTTATTGTCCAGTTTGTCGTATTTGCATTGTCTTCGGTGTCTCCTAGTATCAAACTGCACATCGGTCCATTGCAGTCTTCTTGGCAGTTGAATTTCTAAATGCTCATTCACCTTCACTTCAATCAAAACCGAATTTTGTCAGATACCGGCCGACCTGGGGAGGGGGGTGGTTTCCGTCAGGTGGGGGTCTAGGGCGACGTTTCACCCAGAGGGGGATCAAAAATTTCTAAAAGCTCCAGAATGCCTGGAAACGCGTTTTTAGCACGCTCTTTCAGTAAGGAGGCTATTTTAAGCTGCTAAATAGCGTTTTAGAGATGAAAACAAGCAAAAAATGACAAAAAGGGCTTCCAAAAATTCCGATTTCTCTGAAATATCAGCAGTGAAAATGCCAACTTCGGTTTCCAAAGTTTTTTTAAGAGTTGTTTAAGCTAAAAATTAGTTATTTCTCAGCTACTGTAGTTTATTTGCACTGCAGCTGTTACTACGTTGTACCTTTATTTTTAGTTGGAGGTCCCTTAACCTATCTCGGGGGGTAATATTGGCACGCGTTGTATTGATAACTGCTTACTTCAGATCAAAATATGCCTCCAATACAATACAGTAGCATTCGATTCCATTTGTTTTGTGGAAACAGATTGCCTATACCTGTTTCAGTCCAAAAATACCCAAAATCAGGTAGGTACAGTTCAAAGGTTCCTGATCAGGTATCACATAGGTATGAGTTGGGCAATGCGAATATACCTGATAACCGTATAAGGAGCGTTAATGTTAACTCTTCTCAACACTGCTGGTCACACGAAAACAGTCAACAGTGTTGACTGATCAACCCTTGTTACCTGCCATATATTTTCCAGTTTTTTCAATTTATTTTTCACTGAGACACATGTTTACCTTTTCCACAGTGGACACAAGGAGTAGAGCAGTTAGTGGTTCCCCAGCCAGCAAAGCGCATGTGTCGTTTGAAAGAAGTATTGGGTCTGGCCAGACAGATGGGCACAACTCTGTTCAGTTCTTTCTTCAGTTTCAGCAGAGCCAGGTCGATTCCGTCTGGGTGAAGGATCACTTTCTCAACTCCTGACTTGTGCTTTGCTGGCACTTCAAGGAATTCTGAATCGATCAATCAGTATTTTAAGAGTCAGTCTCTCACATAGTACATGTAATCATGCATGTAACAGGCGGTCAGGGGTGTCTGACCGAAAAGGTTAGCCGACCCCAACCCCCTTCTTCGGATGACTTGTTACGTGTATGGGTGTAGGATGCTGAAAATGTAAAATCGTAAACTAACTAGGGTTATGGTAGCACTTAGATTATAAGAGATGTCTAATAAGTGATGATGGCATATAAAAGAGAAGTATTTTTTGTGCATCATCTTTCAACGTTAACACGAAAACACAAAATTGTACCATACCTAAAGTGGCACCCCTACCGTATGCATAGCACACCGTTTACCATACATAACGTTAAACGCCTGACTGTATAACCTTACCATCAGCAGCAGAAGAGTTAAGAAATCTGCTTAGTACTTCATGTAAACCTTTGCCTCTTTTAAGCACCTCCGGGTTTTCCAAGTACCCACCAATAACTTGTAACTGTGAGTAGCTAAAAATTTGCTTTGAGATCTGGACCCCATAAAAGAACAAGACACAAACTCGATTCCCTCCACATTGTGCGCGGCTGTTAGAGCATAGCCTTTGCCGATATAGACGGCAGTTCCTGAAAAGTTAATAACAGTGTTCCAGTATTCAATATTTACCTTCTAACCCAGATGTGTGGAAGCCGAAAAGAACAGGGTCCAGGGAAATTGCCACAGACTGCGAACTGACTTTCCACCTTTCATTTTCATTCTCCGACGTCGTCTCTGTTATTGTCAACAGGTGTCAATTATAAGCCGGCACAGTTGGTGTAGTGGTTTAGGCCGCAAAGCCACTGTGCGCCAGGTCGTGCGTTCATCCTCTCGGCGCGGCAAGTTTCTTGCCGCAAAGAGTTGGTCGTCGGCACAGAGCCCCACCCAGACCACTGAAAGCTGGTGACAGCGACTAGGTAAATGGGATCCGACTGGATCTGCCTAAGCACTCCGCCGCTCCACAAAGCATGCTCTTGTGTTGGAAGAAAGAAGATCAACGACGTCAGGGGCTGTCTGAGAAAGCAGCAATGACGTCACCACGCCAGACACTCTCTTAGTGACTGGCACCCAACAGCATGGCTAGCAGTTGCTTGGCAATGAAAGAAGGGCACAGCGTCCGAGATGACGATAAGGGTTCGCGAAATGAACCGTGCAGGTGTGATCGTAGGGCTGTATGTTCACCGTACGGCCCCCGCCACATCGGATCACACAGGTGTAAATTATTACTATCACGGGTCCCACAGCCGGCTGGGGCGAAGCTTTTCCAGTTGGAATATCAAGACAAAAATATTGACGTGAACGCAAAACGCGTTTCAATTTTAAAATGTCTAAAAGTCTATTTCGGATTGAAAAAAGATACCTTGAAACCCAGATCTAGTGTAAAAAATAACTTAAATTTTATACCGTCACAACCGAGTCGTAGGATATTCCACAGTCGCGGTCGTTGGCAGCTTCCATGAATCTCTGCCAATTGGTATAGTAGCTGTATCAAACTTGCATAAACGTATGATAATTCTGGCGTTGCCATTAGAGTGCGAACTGGTATTGGGTATTGGGTATTGGGTTTTTTATATCCCACTACCCAATACTAATTAGGACCTATAAAAAATCCTTGACCTTGAAAAAATCGCTATTGAACTGAAAAACTGACCTGAAAAAATCGAGAAGGTTGACCGATGTAGGTATAGAAAGCCGTTTTTGCGTTAAAATACTAAAGATTAAGAAAGTCCTGTACTGCCCACTTTTCTAAGTAGTACACAAGCAATTAGTGCAATTTCTCTGTTCTTAAACGTTTGTGACTCAATTGAAATTTGTCATTTTTAGTGATACAGAATGTACAATGTATTAGTACTGTACCCAGGGGGGTGCAGGTCTGGTATACCCCTTTCCCGGTAGAGTACAAAGAAACAATCCGCTGAAAACAAGGAACACTGTTAAGGAATACAGTAGATCATTTATGGACTAAAACTGTAAAATTCTGCTTATTTACCCTCCAGAACGGCTTCTAAATGGTTTCTTAAAAGCAAATTTTTCAAAATTTCTCGCCCTAGTTGGACAATGGCCCAACCAGGCCTCTTCGAAATTTTAATCCTTGTGAAAATATCCTGTGTTTTATACTGGAACGTATCTGTTTGCTGAAATGCAATTTTTGGCTCAGCTACGCAAGTATTGGGTATTGGGGTATTGGGGGTCTCAGGTATTTGGATTGGATTGGGTTTTTCAGGTATTGTTCGCACTCTAGTTGCCATGCTAACCTACTTTCTAAGACAAACTCTAGCATCGTGGTTAAGTTTATCCCAGTTCTTTTGCAATTTAGGGTCACACTTCTTCAAACAGTGGGGTGAGTTTAATGGAGAGGGATTATGTCTTCTTGGTATGCAGTTGTGCTCGCGCACAATGCAATAGTCCTTGCATTGCTGGTAAAAAGCTGTAATTTTTTAAATTAGTAGTAAAACCCAAAACGATCAAAACTTGCGAGGCTTGCCTTTTGGTATTACGTTGACTAGGAACTCGGGCGTGTCATCGTATGATAGGTAAGCGCTTGCATGGTGAGCAGTACTAACAGCTAACCAGAGAGACCAAAAAGCCATTCCAACTAAACTCTACCTTACTGCTTACAGAATCGTTTGGTGCGATCGGAAAGACTATGAAATTAGACCACACGCAAGAAAGAACAATGATTTATTCGTACCTAAGGGGGTCAGTCTACGCCTGATGCAGAGAACCTTTCTTATGTGATCTGTCTTTTCTTTACTGGCTTTATTGTCGTTTTGCCAATCATTACCTTTTATCTTCCCATCGTTATGCTGTTTTTTGTTTACTATTCTGCCTTTTGTTTTCTTGATTTTACGTCATTGTGTGGGTCTCTACAGTACATTGTACAGGGTGTGCCAAAAAAAAAACAACCCAGCAGATTTTTCGCTGTAGCAACCGCAAATCACAACCGATTTGAATGAATCCTTTTTTAAATGAAAGATAAATAAATTCTTGAAAGATTGATGTAACGTTTATTAATGTACTCTGCTTAGTTCCTGAGATATTCACTCTCAAATTCAAAACTGTGATTTTGGCAGTGAACAAGAGGGAATATTTCTTTTTCCGCTGCACTTCGTAATAAAACGGATTCCTGCTACTGCTGAGGGCTATTGGAGGCTTTACTTGTGACACATAAACTCGGTTCACTTGAACAGTAAAGTGTCATTAGCCCCCAGCAGTAGGAATCTGCTTTATTATGAAGTGCAGCGGAATCGCTCTTGTTCTTTGCCAAAATCTGTTTCGACTTTGAGGGCAAATATCTCAAAATCTAAGCAGTGAATCTCAATAAAAATTGTACCAATTTTTGAAGAATTGTCAATCTTTCATTCAAAATAGGATTCACTCAAATCGGTTAGTTGCATGGTTGCAAAAGTAAAAAATCTGCTGGGTTGTGTTTATCACTCTTGTTCACTGCCAAAATCTCTGTTTTGATTTTGATTGCAAATATCTCAGGAACTAAGCAGACTATCTTAATGAGCGATTCATCGGTCTTTCAAGAATTTATTTATCTTTTATTCAAAAAAGATTAATTCAAATCGGTTGCGATTTGCGGTTGCTACAGCAAAAAATCTGCTGGGTTGTTTTTTTTTGGCACACCCTGTATATGGCTCGTCTGTCCTGTGCTCTGCCAGTTCTGCCAGTTCTTCACCAACTACGGCTTTCAGGCAAATTGGTTTGAGATGTGGTCGTATGGTATGGTCCTTTGCAACCCTGTTCACTGTTCAACATGGTTTAACCCTTAGACGCAGACATTTTTTGCGTGCCTGGCCATAGGGACATGCAATCACGAAAATTTGTGGCAAATGCCTGCATAACAGCCGTACTCAAAGCGTGACTAAACAATGGTAATCACGCAGTGAGTGTTCTTGCATTCTCTTAAATTTTCAAAAAAGCGTGATTGACTGTGACTGGGCAATCACGCGTTCCCTGTCTTTGTTCAGGGTGGACTTTTCCGCTCTGATTTTAGCCTTGACAGCACGACAATTTAAGCGTCCCACGCTAAACATGAAGATAAGAGAATCACACCTATTTTATCTTAGCTACACGGCAGCAAGAAAACGGATAATCTCGGTGTAAAATTTTATTTGATTTAATGATTTGGTTTGATTTAACTGGCTTTGATAGCTGCTGTAAATATATTGGAGCTTCATAACTCTATTCAGACAGTTGGCGTAGTGGTTTAGGCCGCAAAGCCACTGTGCGCGTGGTCGTGCGTTAATCCACTCGGCGGGGCAAGTTTCTTACCACCGTTTCTACGGCACAAAGCCCAACCCAGGACACCGAAAATTACGTAGTAGGTCCTAGGTACTAGGTAAATGGGAACCGACTGAAGCTGCCTAAGCACCTCAAGACAACAAAGAGAAGGTCTGTCTGTAGACAGAGCACTCCATTGAAAGCATGCATGTGACAGGTCAATACAGCTGAAGCTTGTTCCTTTCTACCGGACTGTAGTGTGGGTTTGTATATTCAAATATACATATACAAATTTGTATATACAGTATAGATCAAAAAAAATGTCCCATCGCTTTTTCGGCCTTCACTCAAACGTTTCGTTCTCAGTCAATTCTTTACCGATTTGGCTCAAATTTTCAGCAAAAATTACCAACATGGTTGGCTAAATATTCTGCAAGTTTGGTGCGGAAATTCCAAAGGAAAAAATTTTTTTGAACCAGAAAGTGAAAATCATAGTGGTCTGTGTAAATTCAAATTTCCCGCGTAATTACGGCGCTATCGCTTAGATAGTTGCAGCAATTATCGGGCGGACATTTGGTCATAACATATTCAGACGGCAGCCCTCTGGCTTAAGGGACACTAAAATTGGGGAATTTTAAAAACATGATCGAAAATCCCATAGTTAAGAAATCTGTACATTCTGGAATCAAAGCACTGAATCAGTTGTCAATCAACACAGATTGTAGCAGGAAGTTCGACAAATGAATGAACCTGATATTTAAACTCTGTTTCACATCATAGAAACCTTCTCCACAGTGTTTTTAGAAAATCGAAAATCTTCTGAATTGTCATTTCACCGTTTTTACGAAGAAAAGTCACATTTTGTCATGTTCTTGAAATTCCCCAATTTTAGTGCCCCTTAAGCCAGAGGGCTGCCGTCTGAATATGTTATGACCAAATGTCCGCCCAATCATTCCTGCAACTACCTAAGCGATAGCGACGTAATTACGCGGGAAATTTGAATTTACACAGACCACTATGATTTTCACTTTTCGGTTCAAAAAAATTTTTTCCGTTGGAATTTTCGCACCAAAGTTGCAGAATATTTAGCCAACCATGTTGTTAATTTTTGCTGAAAATTTGAGCCAAATCGGTAAAGAAGTGACTGAGAACGAAACGTTTGAGTGAAGGCCGAAAAAGCGATGGGACATTTTTTTATCTATACTGTATATACAAATGTTTTGGATATGTATATACATATACATATACAAACGGACTGCTGATGCAATATTCAATATACATGTTCAAACAGACTTGATATACAAACGGTTTGTATATTTTCATTTGTATATTTTTGCAGTAAGTAGTAGTGTTCCGACGATATCAAAATTCGTCGATGTTCGATTTTTCGAAAATTTGTTCCGTCTGTGTTTTGGCTGTGGGTTCTTTGTCGTTGTCCTATCATCCGGCTTGTCACGGTGTAGCAGGTGATGCTCAACAACAAAGTACTTTTATGCCAAGGCAATGACGGACCATCAACTATGCCAGTATACAACTAAGACTGGCCACAACACACGCAACTAAGAGAGAGCAACCCAGAGTCAACCGCAAGGCAGGCACGCGTGGAGAGAGTGATTCGTTTTGAATGCTGCCTTGGCCCTGCGTTTGGCGCTACATTACACAAACTTACAGACTAGGGCTGGCCGACACCCCATGTCGCGCCACCCGATCAATAACACAGACCCTACCGGCCGATCTAACAAACAAAGCAGGGCATGTACGTACAGACTTTACATACTCGTACATATCAAAATTATTGTTTGCATGTTCAAATTAGTTCTCTCTAATGTGGTATACCTAACCGTTTGTAGTCCTGTCCTAGTTTTACAAACTAACAAATTCAGAATCTGAAAAGTCTCAGTTCAGATTTCCATTATTTGCGACTTGAGTTTAGGGTCTCAAGCCAGACATGGGCAAAGGGGGCTGAGGGGGGTTGGCCCTACCCCCCTCATCAGGAACCTTTTGGAAAAATTTTGTATAGAAAATTACGATAAAAATATGGCTGGATTAGGTGTAAATGAGCTCAGAATAGCATATTTTAACCTATGTTAATGAAAAATAAGCTCAAAACCTTGATTTAGCCAAAAATCGGACTTTTTGACTTACCACACCCTGAGCCCCCCTCAGGCGCTCCTACCCCCTCAGCCACCTCAGGAAATGAAAATTCTACCACCCCCTCAGCCGAAATGCTAGCCCTTGTCTGAAGCCCTTCAATGAAAAGGTTGACCCCTCAGGCCGATGCCCCACCCTCATTAGGCATAAATGAGCTCAGACAGAATAGCTGTATTTTATCTTATTTTAATCACAAATATGACACAATCCTTGATTTTAGCAGAAAATCGGACTTTTTGCCATCCTTTCAACCACCCATCAGCCGGCGTTACCTCCTCCTAAAAATTTACCACCCCTCAACCGAAATGCTAGCCCATGTCTGCTTCTGCCCTCCTGCTTCAAGTTTGTACAGTAGAGTGAGCTGCTCTTCAGTGTTGCTGCAGACATTTGAGAACCTAACTGTTGCTGTCTGAAAGCTGAGAATGCCAAGAAATTGACGTTTCTGACAGCAATCATGCCACTGTTACGTAGGTTTTGACACTGTTCCAGGGAAATAAACTTGGTGTCAGTTCTGTTTTTTCCTACTTTTCAGAACAAAAAATATCGAAAATATCGATGCAAAATATCGCGATATCGATATCGATATTGGAAAAAGGGTCGATATATCGACTTTTCGATATCGATATCGATATATCGTCGGAACCCTAGTAAGTAGTATAGCACATTTTGGCCACTTTGGTACGGTAATTGAGATATTTTTGCAGTTCCTTTGATAGTTTTTGTATTTTGAGCCTATGTCTTCAACTTTTCCAGAAGAATTTGTTAAATTTGCGGTTTAGCCTCATCTGCATTAAGACCAAATATTATTCATCTTCGTTTTAGAAGTATTTTGCAATGAGTTTTGCTGTTTGTAACGAAAAAGTGGAATAGTAGGCAAGCACGCGCAACGACAAAATTGATAAATAATCGAATCCCACATGTTTCCCTTTTATTTAGTCCCAGTTTTGAACGTGTTAATATTTTTCAGATACACCCATTCAGTCGTTTGCCCTACTGATGCGTAGTAACGATTTCAGGCTATTTCTGCTTAAAACTATACCTATGTACGAGCCCTGTTGGCCTGAATCGAAGACTATAGCCAGAACCTATGCCTTAACATACCTTTTAACCTAAACTAAGGGGTACCTAACCTAAAACTGCAGAAAATTAATGATTTCTTAATATATAAATATACAAAAAATATGCAATATTGAAATTTTGTTTGTATATGTATATATACATATACAGGGTGTGCCAAAAAAAAACAACCCAGCAGATTTTTCGCTGTAGCAACCGCAAATCTCAGCCGATTTGAATGAATCCTTTTTTAAATGAAAGATAAATAAATTCTTGAAAGATTGATGTAACGTTTATTATTGTACTCTGCCTAGTTTCCTGAGATGTTCACTCAAATTCAAAAACTGTGATTTTGGCTTTGAACAAGAGGGATTTTCATTATTCCGTTTCACTTCAAAACAAAACGATTCCTGCTACTTCTAATGGCTCTTGGAGGCTTTACAGGTGACACAGAAACTCGGTTTACTTCAATACTAAAGTATCATTAGCCCTAGCAGTAGGAATCTGCTTTATTATGAAATGCAACGGAATCGCTCTTGTTCTTTGCCAAAATGTGTTTTGACTTAGAAGGCAAATATCTCAAAACGAAACTGAGCAATACGTAACTGAACGAAGTACA
>JASANB010007185.1:0-69474 GCA_030248155.1 Sabatieria punctata
GACAGACCCCTTGTTATATGTTCTACTCTCTAAGTAAAGGTGCTACACTCCGTCAGCCTGGAGAAATCGCGCAGTAGCCGAATGGACAGCGCTTGGACTTTAAACTGTTACAGTTTTTTGAATCGAATCGTTTGCTGGACCACAACACTGTTTAATAGAGTTGACACAGTTTTACTGCGAGTGGTCTCCAAAGGAAAGAGAACAAAACATAAAGCATGCCTATATTACAGTCAGGCACTTAACACCATATAAGGTGCCGGTACCATATATGGTACCGGTACCGAGGGTAGTGGTACCATATATGGTGCCCCCACGTTCGGCGACTGTGGTGGTACCATTTATGGTGCCGGTACCCATGGCCATGGGTGCCGGTACCATATATGGTACGAAATCTGAACGGAGTGGTACCATATATGGTACCGGTACCGGAAAAACGCGAAGGTGGGGGTACCATATATGGTGCCGGTACCATATGTACCGGCACCTTATATTTTACCGTCACCATATATGGTACCGGTACCATATATGGTACCACCACAGACCTCGAACGTGGGGGTACCATATGGTACCACCACAGGACCCGAAGGTGGGGGTACCATATGGTACCACCACAGGACCCGAAGGTGGGGGTACCATATATGGTACCACTACCTACGGTACCGGTACCTTATATGGTGTTAAGTGCCTGACTGTATTATAGGCATGCTTTATGTTTTGTTCTCTTTCCTTTGGAGACCACTCGCAGTAAAACTGTGTCAACTCTATGTATGTATGCGTAAAAGCGATAGTATCGGTTGTAAAACAGGTATTACGTCTCCCGAGTTATTATTGTTATTGCAGGTACCGAAGAGCAACGTATTGGGCGACGTAGGCAAAGGCTACAAGATCGCAATTGGCACCTTGAACGCAGGACGGATAGGAATCGCGGCTCAGGTATTAGCTTTCTTAACAATACTAAGAAGTAGTTACCGGAGATTTCCAGTTAGTATCCCACCCCACTTAATAACCCACTGGGATATTACATGGACCCTTATTCCGCTTTATATCCCATGGGATATTACTTGGCGTCAATGTCTATGTCAAATTTGTAATAATTTTCTTTACACACTCATACTGTACGTATGATAAAACATTGTTCCGGTTAATATCCTATGCCGTTTCCAGTTAATATCCCATGGCTTTGTCCAGTTAATATCCCTGGGATATTAACTGGCGGCAATGTTTTCCCTGAGAAAGGTGATTTTCCGTGTTATATCCCCTGGGCTACTAAGTGGAAAACTCCGGTAGTTGGCTGGTGATAAGATAATTTCAGATGCTGGGACTAGCCGAGGGTTGTTTCAACGCCACCGTTCCTTATTTGAAGGAGCGAAAGCAGTTCGGCAAGAGAATCTGGGACTTTCAGGTACGTCGCTTCAATGCGTCTTACCGGAGAGAGTTGATTGCTTCAGTCTAAACTGTACCGAGGCATACAGGGGGTGTTTACCCCATACATGTAACAGTTCATTCGGCGAATGGGAGACGGGGGTTGGATCTTTGACGCCGGCCGGGGCGTCTGAGCCCAAATTTTGAGAGAGGGATTGCGCACTAAAACAAGCTCAAAATCGCAATTTTTCGGCTAAAAATTGATCGAACAATCGCTAATTTGGGCTGAAATACAGTTAAAGAGTGATGTTTTTTAACAGCGATTTTGGCAATTTGTGTGTCTGAAATTGCAAAAAATCGCAAACATTTGCTCAAAAAATTACTTGCCAGAAAAATCGGGGGGGGGGGGCGGAAAAATCGTTTCGGGGAGGAGTCTGGCCCTTCATGTAACTAACAGGTCATCTGGCGAAGGGGGTAGGGGGTTGGGTACTAAAGATGCTCAAAAATTGAAAAAATCGCAACTTTTCTGCTACAAATCGTCAAAAATCGCCGATTTGGGCTGAAAAACAGCTAAAATGTGCTATTTTCGAGTCCGAAAGAAATGGTAAAAATTGCGTCCCGGAAAAATCTGAGGGTACACAGTACAGGGTCTGTTGGGGGGGGGGTTTCAAACCAGATACCCTGTTACAACGCTAGGCGCACGATCGTCCTATTAAAGCAAACGTATCTGGGCTAGTTTTAAAAAAGTCCGAAAATTAGTGAGTGAGCTTTCAGGGAATGCAGTTTCAAGTTGCCGACGTAGCCACTCAGATAGAAGCGGCACGATTGTTGACCTACAATGCAGCGCGCATGCGGGAAGCTGGTCTCAACTATATTAAAGAGGCGTCTATGGCCAAACTGTATGCCTCTAATGTAGGTCTAAATGTCTTTTTTTGCGCTAAGCTTCGATGATTAGCTTTTGTAGGTAGCCACCCAGACCACTTCGAAGTGCGTTGAGTGGATGGGCGGTGTCGGCTTTTCTAAGGAGTATCCTATAGAAAAGTTCTACCGAGACTGCAAAATCGGTGCGCCGTAAAATAATGTCTAGTTTTGTGTAAAACTTGAGACGGTTTAGGTACGATTTACGAAGGAACCTCAAATATTCAACTGAACACAATCGCCAAACTGATAGAGGGCGAATTTCACTGAAACGCGGACCAACCAAAGGCAGACTCAGATACTTATATTACTTTGCCAAAATTATTCGCATAATTCTATCTCTCGCTCAGATTTCTAATTTTATTTCCAGTGCTAAAATTAGCCGATTTTAAAGAATGCAGCCTTGCTAATTATGCTAAATTTTAACGACTGGCTCATTTAAAATGTTCTGTACTAATTATTTGGTTTAGAGTAGAAAATCTGTAAAAAAAAGAGTAAAAAAACGCCTCTAAAACTCGGCTAATTTTGCATTAAATCGGTGTTGCTCAGAGTGAAGCGCTAGTTTTCAAATTGAAATGTGCCTACCTACGTACCTGCTGTTGAATCTTGTCTCCAACTGCGTTCAGGGTCTGAATGAGTATTTGATAGAGTGATAGGTATAATGTTTTGTTTGTTTCTATTTTAGGAGTTTCATCTCGATTCTGTGTTACGTTCCGAGTTTTAGCTTCCTCATACAACTGCGGCCAATTCAGTAAACTTGTTCTTGTTGGCCTCATCAGTATAAAGATTGGTCGTTTAAATATAGCAAACCTTGTTACCTTTTTCATTTCTATAAAATAATCGGTAGAATGGAATGGAATCTAGCTATGTAGTCAGCCGTCTAGGCACCTGTACCGATACCTAGCGTAGTGGTACCGTGTATGGTACCCCAACTTCGGCAAGTGTAGTGATACCGTACACTACCCATATGGTATGCAATCTGAAGGGAGTATGGTACCAGTACATTACCAAGGTACACTAGGCGTGCCGTGTATGGTACCACCTAGAGTGCGAACTGGTATTGGGTGTATTGGGGTGTTTTCCAGGTATTGGGTATTGTGGTTTTTGCCTCCCAATACTAAATTGAATAATTAAAAATAGAGAAAAATCGATGTTGACATGAAAAATTGATCTGAAAAAATCGAAAAAGTTGATCGATGATTCGGTTTAGTAAGTTGTTTTCGCGTCAAGGAGCCGTCCAAAATCCCGATTTTTCGGAACCCCCAAATCGCCTTGCGTCGTTTCTAGGGGACCGGTCCCCCAAAGACGACGTCGTTTTCGGTTTACCCTCCCCGATAAAAGTGCAGTACATACAGAACTGTCATGTTTTCTTGTTAGCATACTGCGCAATCAATAGAATAAATCCCTACAACCACTCTGGGAAACTTTTCTCCATTGTAGAAGCCTCTGACAGAATGTACAGGGTGTCCCCAAAAAAATGACAACATTTCTTTTTGCTGCCATTTCCGCAATTTTTGACCAAATTGTCTGAAATTTGAAACATAAGTGCCAAAAAAGTGGGAATTTTATGTGTTAAAATTTGGTGCATCAGGATTGACCCAGTCCTGAGAAATTCAACAATATATAAAATTGGAAAATTTCAATTAAATGCAGAAACAGCATCAAAAATGGAAACTTTTCTTTTTGCTGTATCTTCTTTACTTTAGGTCGGAATTGAATGAAATTTTGAATATATGCGCAGAATAACAGGTTGATTTGTAGATCAAAAGTTGGCGCATGAACCCAGCCCAGCTCTTGACATAAAAAATCCCGATCACAATACAACGACAACATTGATTTTCGCGCCCCTTAGCTGTAATGAAGCTCCTGTAAGCGTAATTCAGTCTGTCACCCCAAACATGCTAAGAAATGTTTATGATGCTTATGGGAAACGGTTGCAGCAGTGTATTAACTCAAACGGAGGTCATCTGGATGGTGTTCTTATTCCTTAGTTCTCAGAGGAGTTTGCACGTTCTTCATTTTGCTGCAGTAAAAACTCTGATTTTCTTTAGTTTCCAAGTACTAGCGATATTGACTGAATAATGCCAGAACTTTTGACCGATAAAATATCTGCGCATATATGCAAAATTTCATCCAATTCCGACATAAATTAAAGAAGATACAGCAAAAATAAAAGTTTCCATTTTTGATGCTGTTTCTACATTTAATTGAAATTTTTCGCATTTTTATATATTGTTGAATTTCTCAGGACTGGGTCACTCCTGATGCACCAAACTTTAACACATAAAATTCCCACTTTTTTGGCACTTATGTTTCAAATTTCAGACGATTTGGTCAAAATTTGCGGAAATGGCAGCAAAAAGAAATGTTGTCATTTTTTTTGGGACACCCTGTACTTAAATTGAAAATAATACCATTAAGAGTCAGTCTCTGGGCCAATCGAGTTTCAGTATTCAGACCCAAAAATGAAACTTTGGCGTGGAGGGCTCAAAGTTGGAGGACTAATACGTATGGATAGGTTATATAACCACCGCAAAGGATATCCCGATTCGACGCTCCACGCTCGAGATACGGCCTTCTGAAAATCGGTCCGCTTAACTATGGGACCAAAATTTAAAAATCGAATTTCTAGCGCACTAATCAGTGTTGGGACTTAAAAATTGGGGGTTTAGGGTAACTTTTAGAGTACTTTCAGAATCAACGGTCGAATTCCATTTTCAATGAAAAAAATTTTTTTCGACCCCATTTGGAGCCCCCTAGCTCGTCTGGAACCCCCCCTACACCGTTTTTTTTATTTCAGAATATTGTAGCGCTATCAATTCCATACAGTTTGGTATAAGCCATATTGGCTGACCCGTGGAAGAAAGTGGTGAAATATGGCTTCAAATTTGAAAAATCCTCAAGTTTTTAGTTTTTTTACTGCACCAAAATTTTCTGCTGGAGTTTCTAGCGCACTAATCAGTGTTGGGACTTAAAAATTGGGGGTTTAGGGTAAGTTTTTGAGTGCTTTCAGCATCAACGGTCGAATTCCATTTTCAATGAAAAACATATTTTTCGACCCACTTTGGAGCCCCCTAGCTTGTCCGGAACCCCCATTACACCGTTACACCGTTTTTTTTATTTGAGAATATTGTGGCGCTATCAATTCCCTACAGTTTGGTATAAGCCATATTGGCTGACCTGTGGAAGAAAGTGGTGAAATATGGCTTCAAAGTTGAAAAATCCTCAAATTCAAAAAAAATTTTTTTTCGTTGAAAATGGAATTCGACCGTTGATTCTGAAAGCACTCTAAAAGTTACCCTAAACCCCCAATTTTTAGGTCCCAACACTGATTAGTGCGCTAGAAACTCCAGCAGGAAATTTTGGTGCAGTACCAAAACTAAAAATTTGAGGATTTTTCAACTTTGAAGCCATATTTCACCACTTTCTTCCACAGGTCAGCAAATGTGGCTCATACCAAACTGTAGGGAATTGATAGCGCTACAATATTCTGAAATAAAAAAAACGGTGTAGGGGGGTTCCAGACGAGCTAGGGGGCTCCAAAGGGGGTCGAAAAAAATTTTTTTCATTGAAAATGGAGTTCGACCGCTGATTCTGAAAGTACTCTAAAAGTTACCCTAAACCCCCAATTTTTAAGTCCCAACACTGATTAGTGCGCTAGAAATTCGAGTTTGAAATTTTGGTCCCATAGTTAAGCGGACCGATTTTCAGAAGGCCGTATCTCGAGCGTGGAGCGTCGAATCGGGATATCCTTTGCGGTGGTTATATAACCTATCCATACGCATTAGTCTTCCAACTTTGAGCCCTCCACGCCAAAGTTTCATTTTTGGGGTCTGAATATGGCAAAGGACCAAGACTCGATCGGTTCAGAGACTGACTCTTAAAGTTCCCTAAAATTCCGAAAAAAGCGACGTCGTTTTTTGCCAAGCCCACCCCCTCCTGGTGTGTTGTCTATCGTCGCATTTCAACGGACCCCCCTCCCCCTCTGCAATGTCGTCGTTTATGGACGGCCTAATCAACTAAACGTTAGTAGAATTTCCTAAAGTGTACGCTTTTATAAGCGCTACACCAGTAATTAAGAGCCGGTTTTTCTAAGGGTCGACTCTTCCCGGACAAATCTCAACTTTATGTCTCCGATTTGGCTAAAATTTTGTATTTTGGTATAATTTAACCTAAAAAGATGTTTTATCACCTTCCCGGTCGTTTTTGTGAGACTCAATTTTTCGACCGAACCTCAGATCTCGGCTTATAACTCTTGAACCAGTGAACGTATAAACGTGCGGATTGCATATTTATAATCACATGAGCGTTCTCTTTCAAACGATGCCCTACATGACCAAATTCGAGACAAAAATTTTTTTTCGAACCCCTTCTGGGCCAAATTTGACCCCCTCAAAGGTATGGATCCCCATTTTTTTATTTCATAAAAATGTAGCGCTATCTATTTACTTTTGATAGCACAAAAAAAATCGAGAAAAAAAATATACATCTAATTGAGTTTTTGGGCCTTGAAAGTTGTCAGGTCGAAAATTTGCCCAACAAAAGATTGCCTTGTAAAGAGCATATCTTCATCAATTTTGAACCGAGTTCAGTGATTTTTTGCACACATATTGCACTGTGTCCCTGGCACATACTGCACAAATCTGACCTTGCTGGCTCTTGCTTGGCGCCAGTTCTACGCTTCTTGGTCACATTTCAAGATACATTAGTTTACAAAGCAAATAGAATTTCCTGATAATCAGCAGTATCTTCCTGATAATTCGACAGTTGCGACTTTGTTACTGTGTTTTTTGCCGTCTTTTCACTTGGTACCTACTATGTACCTACAACTAGACATCTATCTGGCCTGTGTCAAGGTTCGGCAACAACAGAGACAGCATATTTGTGGTGTAAAAGCATACATTGTACATGTACATACGTAACAGGGGGTCTGGGGGTCGGCCCCCCCCCGACTTAGGCCAGCCCCCCAGATGGCCCCCTCCGAGAAGATATGTCCGACCCCCCCCGCCCTCCGATTTTTCTGGCAAGTAATTTTTTGAGCAAATTTTTGCTATTTTTTGCAATTTCAGACACAAAAATTGCCAAAATCGCCTGTAAAACAGCACTTTTTAGCTGTATTTCAGCTCAAATTAGCGATTTTTAACCCAAAAATTGCGATTTTTTTCCGATTTTTGAGCGTTTTTAGTGCCCAACCCCCTCCCACAATTTTGGCTCAGGCCCCCCCGGCCGGCGCCAGACCCCCCAGCCCCCCTCCCCCTTCGGCTGATGACCTGTTATGTATGATCAAAACTGTATGTATTCATTGACACTCCTGGTCACTGGCCTGGGTACGAACAATAAACTTATAGTTGAATATGTAACTGCTGTACTGAGATCGATTAAAAGTGTTTTGGCCACAAAAAAAGTACAAGAGTAAGGCCGGTTTGCCTAAGTGATTTACCTCGCATGTAACCCTATTGGGTTATCACTGGCTTGCTCTGGTGTACATGTGCATTGTATAAAGTTGTTTCCAGCATGAAATGCTGCTATAATGCTGCCTTGAACATGATCACTAGCAACAAAGTCAGTGCATGGCTTTCCAGACAACTTGCATGCTTGCTGCATCACTTTAGCTAATTAAATCTGACTAGTACTTGTTTTTAAACACTCTCATGTGTTCATTCTGTATTAAGCAGCAACAAACTTTAGAGTGGCGATTGCTCCTTTTCTAAATACGAACTCATGTAGGTTAATTTTCTGAAGTACAACTTAGCAACAAACTGCAACTGTTCTTACGATTGTATTTATAACTTAAGCTTGTCCCAGGACAGTCATATGCTATGCTGTCAGCGAAACAGCGAAACCACAAATATGCTGTCTCTGTCGTTACCGAACCTTGACACAGGCCAGATAGATGTCTAGTTGTAGGTACATAGTAGGCACCAAGTGAAAAGACGGCAAAAAACACAGTAACAAAGTCGCAACTGTCGAATTATCAGGAAGATACTGTAGATTATCAGGAAATTCTATTTGCTTTGTAAACTAATGTATCTTGAAATGTGACCAAGAAGCGTAGAACTGGCGCCAAGCAAGAGCCAGCAAGGTCAGATTTGTGCAGTATCTGCCAGGGACACAGTAGTGCAATATGTGTGCAAAAAATCACTGAACTCGGTTCAAAATTGACAAAGATATGCTCTTTACAAGGCAATCTTTTATTGGGCAAATTTTCGACCTGACAACTTTCAAGGCCCAAAAACTCAATTAGATGTATATTTTTTTTCTCGATTTTTTTTGTGCTATCAAAAGTAAATAGATAGCGCTACATTTTTATGAAATAAAAAAATGGGGGTCAATACCTTTGAGGGGGTCAAATTTGGCCCAGAAGGGGTTCGAAAAAAAATTTTTGTCTCGAATTTGGTCATGTAGGGCATCGTTTGAAAGAGAACGCTCATGTGATTATAAATATGTAATCCGCAAGTTTATATGTTCACTCGTTCCAGAGTTATAAGCCGAGATCTGAGGTTCGGTCGAAAAATTGAGTCTCACAAAAACGACCGGGAAGGTGATAAAACATCTTTTTAGGTTAAATTATACCAAAATACAAAATTTTAGCCAAATCGGAGACATAAAGTTGAGATTTGTCCGGAGGTTAAGGAGCAAAAGTCGATTCCTAGAAAAACCGGCTCTTAATTTCTCTGTTGTTATCTAAAATAAAAATGTACTAGCACCGTACCCATGGCTATTATTGAGGTGGGGCACAATTTTCGGCCGAGCTAGGAAAAAATCACCGGAAGTAAGAAACACGACTGAATACGAAGTATTAGTACCAAACTGTTAATTTCTGCTAATTTGACGTTTAAAACGGCTTCTAAATGCTTTCTGAAAGGCTAATTTTTCAAAATTTTCTCGCCTTGCTTGGGCAGCGGCCCAACCAGCCTCTTAAAAATTTTAATTGCACTGCCAAAAATCTTGTGTACAAAACTAGAATGTAGCGGTCCACCACTGAAATGAATTTTTTGGCCCAGCTACCCAGCCCGCCAGCCCAGAATTGGGTATTGGGTTTTTTTAGGTATTGTTCGCACTCTAGTACCACCACATTGGCCGAACGTGCCGTAACCATCAGTAAGATCGCGGTTTTAGGCTTATTTTTCGCTAAGATAGGTTTAAATAAGCTATTTTGAGCTCATTTGCACCTAATCTAGGCATCGATTTATCATAGTTTTCTATACAAAATTCTTCCTAAAAATTCGGTTAGGGCGGAGGGGGGCGTGTTACGTAGGTAAGAGCCTGATTGGTGTGTCAACGCCCCCTCAGCCCCCCATTTTCCCATGTCTAACCGGTACCATTAAACGGCGTTAAGTGCTCGACTGTAATAGCTGTTATGAGCTTTATTGACAAAATTGACATCAAAACGATGCGATTTGTTGTTCAAACAACTGGCCACCTGAGGGATCCAAGAGGGTCTCTAGGGGTCTAGCACAAAGTACTACAACAATATGGAACAACAACAAGAACACACTACACCGAAGAATACTTTATATAACACACACAGCTGGGTCGCCTGCATCTTGGTCTGCGGGTAAACAGGAACAGAAGGAAAATTTCAGATTAGCTGTCGATCACTCTCACTGGCAATATTACGTACATACTTGTTTTCTGTGTACTCCTAGCCAGTATGGTGTTTTGGACTAAAAAAGGAAATTCGTGTCAAAAGATGCTCAGATGTGTCTGCGACATACATTCCAGCAAAAAAAATAGAGCAACCACACTCAGCGTGCTTGGTTGGTGTAGTGGTTTAGGCCGCAGAGTTACTGTGTGCGTGGTTGTGCGCTCATCCACTTGGCAGGGCGAGTTTCTAGCCGCAAAGAGTTGGTCATCGGCAGAACCCAGGCCACCGAAAGCTGGTGACAGCGAGTATGTAAATGGGAACTGACTAGAGCTGTCGTTGCACCTAAAGCTACAATAGAAACTAGAGTGCGAACAATAGCTGACAGTTGTTTGCGGAGTTTTTCAGGCCTCAACAGCGATTTTTTCGATTTTTATAGGTCCTAATTAGTATTGGGTATTGGGGCATAAAAACACAATACCCAATACCAATACCTGGAAAAAACCCAATACCCAATACTAGTTCGCACTCTAATAGCAACCATACGTGTTGGGACAAACGGGAAGGGGGACAGCTACCACTAATACTGACACCGAACATGTGTGCCGGCCAGTAGTGAAGGAAGGGGAGGATGTGGGTGTGCATTATGAGCCCGCAGTGTGGCCTAACGCTGGGGCTACGGCGCTGCCTGGACAATCCATCCATCCATCCAGCATGCTTGAAGATTGCCACCCGCACAGTTGATCGACTAGACTACAGAGCCGAACTGTTTGGCTGCACCATAATTGGCGGTGCTGCTGTTACTTGATTGGTCTGAGCTACGCCTAAAAGTTTCTTCACAGCCTTTTTAATGGTCTTGTTGAAGATCAGATACACATATCCGTTGATGGTGAAGTTAATCGCCACCAGATAGGCGATCATGTAGGATACATGTTTCTGCAGCGCAGGTACAACCACCGGCAGTAGATACCAACACGTTTCAACTACAATGTATGCGCAGGTGATTATGAAAAACTGAATACACAAGCTACGATCAACGTTGCTTTGGTTGCCTAACTGTGATTGCATGTGCCACCTAACCAGATTTACAGTGATTATGCCGTAACAGATCAGACAGGCTGTCACTACACCCCATGTAATCAGAGTAGCACACAGCAGTTGACCAGAGGTGGGAATTTTGGACCAAAGTGGTGCCACCGAATCTGAATTCCACATGACTGTTGGTCCTACTAGTTGACAGTAGCATGCGTACACAGTGGCGAAGCTATAACAGGCAAGAACTACAGCCTTGGTGCGCTTGGGGGAGCAGATAAGGTCGTAGGAATTGGGAAAGACAACCGCGACAAGTCGGTTGAAAGCTAGTGCGATCATGTGAAAGGAGCCAGCACTGAAAGAGAACACTTCGAAGCATCCGATCAGGAAATCTGCAGACACGGGCAGAGAGAGACCTAGAAGAGCAGTGAGGCTGCCAATCATGCAAGGAAAGACCAGACAGAGATCGGAGAAAGCAAGGGAAAGAATCAAAATCAAACCAGACATTGATTGCCATTCAGTGTGCTTAAAGACTGCAATCCAGCAGATCAGTTGAACCACCGAACCTCCAGCGTACAGAAGAAATACTGTCAATGCTATAGCTAGAAGCATTATGGTGGAGGTACCACGGTCATCTACATACAGTGACTGATTAACAGCTAGGTACAGAATAAATTCAATTAGTTTGATAGAAGGGTAGTGATGCTTGTCATATATGGCTTCCAATGGTCAATTAACCAATATTAATTTGCTAAATTTATTAAGTAGCAGTGAGCCATAGCCAGAAGATCCTGTGCTACACATGTGCACAAGTGAGATAGTGTTGGTCATAAAAAGAGACCGCCTGACCTTTTTCGGGTTTTCCAAATAATTCAAATCGCCGTTTCACCACTTTACAAATACAAAGCAGATTTTACAATCACAAATACAAATACAAATACAGACGGGCCTGATTCTGTTTCACCAAAAAATCTTTGTATTTGTATTTGTGAAAAAAATTTACAAGTGATTTACAAAGGAGGAGGAAGAAAAATAACGCAGAAAGTAGCAGAATGGTGTTTGACACCCTAACTAATGCATTAAGCCGCATAAAATGAGGATGAGGAGGTGCAGGAGCATTGTGAATAGTTCAGAACACCTGAAACTACAGTACATAGTACTAACTACTTGTATTTGGGAGAAGAATGTGCGCTAGACTTTTCAGTTGGGAATGTCAAGGTTTCACGGTTACTAAATGTCCGACTATAAATGAAGTTTGTTTTCTGGTCAGTCCATGTACAGCTGATAAGCTTAAGAAACAGGTATTTAGGTAATATGTTAGGTAGCGATTCTACACTGTCGCCAATCTGTCTGCCTTTGCTAGCAGAGCAAACAAGCTGATCATGCCATACAAGTGCTTTGTTTTGCTTCTGTGTTGTTTGCAGTACTTGAAAATCAATCACAGCTGTTCCAGAGTGACTTTTCGACCGTTTCAATAGGTGAAGTGCGAACAAATAAAAACGTGATTTATTGGAAGGAATTGTAAATCACTTGTATTTTGGTGAAACAGGAACGTTTTGCATTTCGTTTATATTTGTGAAATTTTACTTGTATTTCGTTTGTATTTGTATTTGTGAATTGGCATGTTGGTGAAACAGAAATCCGTTTGTATTTGTGATGATTTGTAAATTGGTGAAACAGGCCTCTGGAGTTATGCCTTTCAGCAATGAACTGAACCGAGTTTTAAAATTTTTAAAGACCCAAAAAACCCTGTTCTTTTTCCAAGGGTTCAGAAAAACTAAAATGCGGAAAAATTTCAAGCAAGTTTTAAAGGAAATAGGCATAATAACTGGATAAATTCCCTTTAAATGGTTTGAATTTGCGTTAATAAAAGGTTTCCAAGCATTTCCTTGGCAAAACTAAGCAGTTTTTGCTAAAATATGCCGGTACCATTTTCAGGCTAAAATAAGCAAAATAAACTTACTACTGAAATTAGTGCATTTTGTAATAAAACTCGTGCTATTTCGTTGAATTTTGCAATAAAAAGTGTTTGTTAAAATTTTTGTTCTGTCATCCTGGAAAATAACTTTTTAAATAAGCCGAAGAAACAGCCCTTAACACACCGGTCTAGTCTGTATAATGATGGTATTGTTTGTTCTAACCAGCAAACTCTCTTCACTATGCAACATGTGTTGGTCACATGAACTTGAATTATTGCATCGCACACACGTGTCACCATTGGCCTTATCTACTTCTCTTATCAGACAACAATAAATTACGTTCTACTCTTCTTTTCACTGTGTAGTGATAGTCTGGAGCCGAACCAAAATAACTTTAAAACAATGATGGCCTGTGTTGCTGTGTCACGCTTACTTTTTCGTACTGGCTTGCGTGCACTGTCATCCAGTTCTACCCATGTGGGCAACTTAAATGCTTTTGCTGAAGATGAGATCTTGACCAGAGAAAGTGGTTAGCAATAGTATTTTTGTAGAATAGAGAAAGAGATTTTCTTCTAAACATTTACAGTGGCCCGTTTTGCCAAGGAATCAGTAGCTCCATTGGTTCGTGAAATGGACGAAACGTCTATGATGGACAAGTCTATAATCCAAGGACTGTTTGACAATGGGGTAGTTTTTTACAGATGTACAGTGTAGGTCCAAATATTTTCCGGTATAACGCGTACTCCCTTCAGTGGATGGGTGCAGAGATTCCTCATGAATATGGCGGCTCAGGGGCCAGCTTTTTCTGCATAAACATACTGATTGAGGAGTTATCCAAAGTCGATCCAAGCATAGGAACTTTTGTTGATGTTCAAAACACGCTTGTGGCCCCGATTTTTCTTGAGTATGGAACTGAGGAGCAAAAACAACAATATCTACCCAGACTGTGCACTGACTTAGTAAGATATTGTCCTGTCTTTTTCTTGCAAAACACTTGTATTTCCACCGATAGGTTGGCTCCTTTGCCCTCACTGAGCCAACGTCTGGATCAGATGCATTTGCCTTGAAAACCACTGCTCAGAAAGATGGCGATGACTATCTCATCAATGGCAACAAACTGTGGATTACCAATTCCGAACATTCTGGAGTTTTCCTGGTCATGGCTAATGCTAATCCCCAGGCTGGATACAGGGTAGCTGGCGCCTTTTGACAAAACATGCAAAGCACACAATTTGCTTGCAGGGTATCACCTGCTTTATAGTAGATAGAGATACGCCAGGCCTTGACATTGGCCCACGTGAAGATAAACTTGGTATCAGAGCCAGCAGTACCTGCCCTTTGAATTTCGACAATGTCAGAGTATGCACAATTTTGATTGACCATTTTCCTTGGACATCAACTATGACTTCTAGTTCTAGGTTCCCAAAACGAACATACTAGGAGAGTTAGGCAACGGCTACAAGATAGCTATTGGCACTCTGAATGCTGGTAGAATCGCAATTGCTGCTCAGGTATGGCATAACACATGTCATATGCCATTATGGCTGTTGGCTTCAGATGCTAGGTCTGGCTGAAGGCTGTTTTGGTGCCACTTTGCCCTATCTGAGGGAAAGGAAACAGTTTGGCCAGAGGATATGGGACTTCCAGGTATCAAACTCTGGACAGAGGCCCACTATAGGTTGGAAATTTTTACAGGGAATGCAATTTCAAGTGGCGCAAATGGCTACTCAGATAGAGGCTGCTCGTTTGCTCACATACAATGCTGCCAGAATGAGAGAGGCCGGACTTAGCTATATCAAAGAAGCTTCTATGGCAAAGCTGTTTGCTTCCAATGTGAGCATTGTTTGCTTCTTGTGTCTGAATTTCAAATCCAGTTTTGGAGGTTGCAACGTACACCACATCAAAATGCGTTGAATTGATGGGTGGTGTGGGATTTTCTAAGGCCTACCCAATTGAAAAGTTTTACAGGGATTGCAAGATAGGTGAGGTGGTCAGTGAAGCGTTTTGAAAGTGCCAATGCTGTTTGCCTTTGCAGGAACAATTTACGAAGGAACATCGAATATTCAGCTGAGCACAATTGCCAAGCTGCTCGAAGGAGAGTTACACTAGGGTTCTCTCCTTAAAAGGAATCAGTCTGATTGCATTAAAACGAGATCTTTTGCATTTAACATCTGATCTATTACGCTGTGAATCCCCATCTGAGGCTTTGAGTTAATCGAATAAATGTATTTCACACTGGCCGCACTCAATAGGTAGCACCGGTAAGATTAGTGTGTGCAAGCTCATATTTCACTGCCTCAATCGGCTTCGAATAGCACTGCTAATGTGGGCAATTTTGCTGCCAATTTCGAGACTAATGTTTCGATTAGACTGGACGCTTGCAGTTTTGACAGGATTCGAGGGAGCGTGAATACAAGATAGACACTGCCGTGTTTGGTCGGTCAGTTTATTTTAACGGCCGCTTTTCAATTAGGCGCCGGATTCCACGGCCAATTAACCGGGCCGCACAATGGCTGGTCGATAGTCTGTCCACATACTCAAAGGCTCCTCTCCACTCGGAGGGCTGTTTTTGGCTTCTTTCTACGCTTATTTTTGATCGGTCGTTTGGCCCAATTATTATTGCTTGATAGAATAAGCCAAACAATCTGCGGAAACGAACGCCCAGGCACTGGAGACTGGGGCCAACCAACTTTTTTAATAAGTTTGCATTTGAGCCCATGTGTGCTTTGGACCCTAATTTGGCACACCACATGTGATGAGAAATAGCCTTGCTGCCAACGCGCATCAGTCACGTGTGGCGGCTAAGTTGGACTTTGCGAAAAACGTAACCGACCTGCTCTAAAGTCGTTTGGTGCCCTAAATCATGCTGGGCTCTTTCAGGTGAGTAAATTGCTGCATTGCTTGCTGTGTGTGCCTAGCTGCAAAAAAGCGCTATGCATGCCTAATTGGACAAGCGTAAATATGATATGATTATATCTGACATAGGTTCAGCAGTTTCTTTGGCTGTTTGCGGTCCCAAAGACCTGTTTGCTTGTTCTTCAAAGAAATCTTTGATAGCAGTGAATAGTTTCAGACCCCCCAAACGGAATCTCTCCCTCCGTCTCAAAAAGAAAGCATTAGCTGAACGCCGCCGTACCCTGAACACCATAAACGGCTACATAGGGGAGACAAAGCTAGAAAACGTCATAGCTTCTCTCGAGGTACCACTTCCCCATTTCGGTCTGCGTCGGTGTTCCTCAGAACGTAGCCCTCGCACTTCGACCTCAAGTCTGACGAACAACAACGAATTTCGTGGCAAGAGCATACCAAGAATCCTGAAACTGAGCATCGGAGGCACCTCCTATCGCATCCGCTATGACACTATTCAGAAGCGTTGTAAAGAGAGTCTTTTGTGCAAATTCATTCGAATGTCCCACGAAGAACGGCTGCAACATTGCGACTGTTATTTCGAGGACAGTTCTGAGTACTTTTTCCAGCGCTCTTCACAGCTGTTCGAGGCTGTGTTTCAATATCTGATCACGGGCGACTGTCACAAACCCAGAGGAGCGTGTCTGGATCTCTTCCTTACTGAACTCCTGTTCTGGGGAATCAAGGAGGCTCGCTTCAAGGAGTGCTGCTGGCCACAGAAGAAGGAGGAGGAGGAGCCAGAGGACAAGTCCAAGACCACCGAATTTGACAATCTGCGCTGTGGAACACTGAGGAAGGCCATCTGGAACCTCGTTGAGGTTCCTGAGTCCTCGATTGCAGCGCGCACCTTTGCAGTACTGTCTATTGTGGCTGTACTCTGCTCCATCGCCAACATGGTTCTCTCCTCCATCCCTGATTTCCAAGTCGAACGCAATGTGACAACGGACACTGGGTGGAAAGTGTTGGTTGACCCCCATCCCATGCTGCAGTACTTTGAGTACGTGTGCATGGGCTGGTTCACTGGAGAATACCTGGCCAAGATGGCTGTGGCTAGTAACAGAGCTAGAGCGTTCAAGCAGATTCTCAATGTAATTGATTTGGTGGCTATCGTGCCGTTCTATTTTGAGCTGTCGCTTGAGTTGACCGGACTTGATACAACAAGCCTGGAAGAGCTGAATGGCGCACTGCTTATGATAAGGATTCTTAGAGTTTCGAGGTGAGTAGACTTTGGGTAGAATGGAGGACTGTTTTGTAAAACTCAACAATGGCTGCGGTATTTTTGCTTTTAAATGAAATTTCGAAAAGGTGTTGTAGTTGTAACCTTTTGTCCTTTCAGACTAAGGGTAACCAACTGCAATAGAGCAGGAAGAGACAAGGTCGGGCAACCTCCTTTAACAACAACCCTCCCCTTTTGTTCTTGGTGTGCGCAAGACAGCTAAGGTTTGATCCCCAAACCTTCTACAGGGTGATTCACATAACCTGCCAGATTTCTCAAGTCAGAACTTTTTTATTTCTGGACCGAATCGGCTGATTTTTTAATATGATGTGTGGACACACTTCGCATTTTAATGTTTCAAATTTCAACAAATTCCATGCACTACGTCACTAGTTACTGTATGCACTTCAACGTGGTGGTCACTGTTTTCAATCACTTTCTGCAGCCGCTGGTGGTATTCCACCCTTCACTCTGGTTGGTGGACGCTTTTCCGAATCTTGTTGGACAGACTGCCCTCTTCGATCAGCCATTCATGCCACCAGCGGATGCTGGTATCTCTTAGAGGCTCGCGTTCTATCCCAATTTGCAGGCGGAACAATCTCAGTGCTTTTGGTCCACTCACACTGCACAGCGCATTTTGCACGTTCCTTCACCGAAAAAGCTATCACAACTGCTAAAAATATCGGTTTGTGTTGAAAAGTGAATAAAGCGTTAACCCACTATGGTTTAAGAATCTTTTCAACGCTCAAACACTAGCCTAATCGCGCACAACCCAAATATATTTAGGGCCATTGTTGGAAATTTCAGTCTGCGGTAGAATTGCCCGTTTTCAGGCATTTCGTGATTTAATAAGCGGAAATTTGAAACAGTAAAATGCGAAGTATATCCACATATCATAACCAAAAATCAGCTGATTCGGTCCACAAACAAAAAAGTTCTGAGCTTGCGAAACCCCGGCGGGATATGTGAATCACCCTGTACTTGCCATTACCGACTATGGATGGCTTGGGTTGGGCTTTGTCTCGACTTATTCCCATCGTCTCAACAGGTTACGAACCCACAAACACACAGCTGGGATGCCGGGCCCGCCGAGACTCAAGGCAGCGAGTCAAACATTGAGCCAACAACGCGACGCGCAACACGTCGAAGAGTCATAGATTCTGATGCCCTGCAGCTGGAGCGACCAGTGGCAGTAGACGTAGAATGTCGTGAGCTATCTAACCACATAAGCGAATTCGATTTACGACTTCATACACCAGAATGGCGGCCAGCCAAAGTTTCTGTCTAAAATCACCCAGTTTCCCACTTGTTCCACCCAGTTCTTGAAATAGATAGTCTGTTTAACGGTACTTCTGAAACAAATCTACCATCGATAAATTAATAATCTTCTGGCCTATTTTGACCTGCTGATTTCAGAAATGATATTAGTGATTTCGAATGCCTATCTAGAGAAATAACCTTAAATGGAAACTTTTCTTTTTACTGTCATTTCTGCAAATGGTCCCCAAATGACCTGAAATTTTCAGAAACTCTTCAAAACTGCGGGATATTTTATTTAAATTTTAAAATTGCATGCATTGAGAATGACATGGTCTTGAGAAAATAAGGATTATTCTAATGATTTGTTTTTCTGTTATGTTCAGGAATTGCTCATTTTCCCAAGACTGTGTCAGTTGCAATGCAATGCAAGAAATTTTAACACAAAATATCCCACAGTTCTGAAGAGTTTCTGCAAAGTTCAGCTCATTTGACGAATAGTTGTAGAAATGACAACAAAAAGAAATGTTTCCATTTTTAACGCTATTGCAATAGACGTTGAAATTAGTGATGTAAAATTATGGAATTTGAATTTCAAGTAAATTATGGACTCAGTTTTTAATATAAAATTAAATTTGAGTCAATTTGCGGAAGTGGCAGGCACCAGAAATGTGTCCATTTTTCAGACACCCTGCACGCTTTTTACATGCTATGAGATGAGGCTTTATCAGACCAGACCTCTTGAAGTGAAATTTGTCTGTTCTGCACAATAATGCAGTGAAAAAAAGGTAAATGTGTGAATGTTTGCAGGGTGATTCGAATATTCAAGCTGGGTCGATACAGCAGCGGGTTGCGGGCATTTGCCAAGACACTGCGCGCCTCTACCAAGCAGTTGTCCATGCTGACAGTGGTTCTCTTGACTGGGGTGATGTTCTTCTCTACTCTCGTCTATTCTCTGGAGAAAGACGTGCCCGGAACCGACTTCAGTTCCATTCCGGCCGCCTTCTGGTGGTGCATCGTCACTATGACCACTGTTGGCTATGGGGATATGGTTCCGGAGACAACTGGTAATGCACAGCAGTAGGGGCCGTGCAAAAGTTGCGTAATCGCACGAGGGAGGGGCTCCGCCAAATCAAATCAGTGCTATTTATTTATTAGGGTGGGTAAGGGGGTTGGCGACTTTATTACGTATTTTCTCAGTGCAGACAGAAATCACTGAAATGACCATAATTTAATTGTTTTTACGTACAGTACATGCACACATAGTCTCGATTTGAAGCCTTTGGCTGAAATTTTCTCAATTTCACTTACTGTAGATTAGATTAGATGTAGATTAGAGAGCAGCTACCGTTTAAGTGAGGGCTTTCCATTTTTTCAAATACTAAATGACACTAGTGACCTTTGAGGTTTTGGTTATGAGTTTATAAAGGTACATAATAGTAATCTTTATAGACCGCAAATGACCAATAAACCCCCGTGAAGCGCAAACTCGCTTCCCTTGATTTAATGAAAAGCTTGTTTTGTCAAAATTTCAACCTAGATTTTGAAATATAACCCAATCCATCCCGGGGAGGCTCCAGCCAGAACAACCCTGCCAAAAATTCTCTGCCGGGCGGCCTGTGTGTGCAGGGCTCTAATGATGACCAGAATGCGTTTTAAATGCTTTGAAGGCTAATGTTTCAAAATATTCTCGCCCTCGGGGGTCAGAATCTCAACCAGGCCTCCTCATTCTGCTAAAACTGTTAATTTTAAGCTAAGAATGCCTTTCAAATGCGCTTTTGAAGGCTAATTTCTCAAAATTCCCCCATGAGACAAAAGTGACGTCATCATAGGCAGAACCCCCTCCCCTATCCGGTGACATAATTTTTGCACAGCCCCATTTGGCTTTGAAACTTGCAGGAACGATTGATATGTACTATTTCGTATAAAATACATAATAGCTGGCTTTACCACAAAGGCAAGTGAAATTGGGAAATTTCGAAAATGTGAGTTTTCATCGTAAAACCAGTAACGTAACCATCGTAACTCCCCCTGGTGCGTCGTCTATCGTCGCATTTCAGCCGAGCCCCCCCTCTGGAAAGACGTCGTTTATGGACGGCCCCTAAACCTAAAAACTTTAATTTTAGTAAAAAATCGGACTTTTTGGGCTTACGATGCCCTCAGCCCCCGTTAGCATTTGAAAATTTACCACCCCTCAGACGAAATGCTAGTCCATGCCTGACTAATTGTACTGTTGTTTGGTATTGGGTTTCAACATGATGGTTACACTACACCATACAGTACATGTAACTCTGCCCCCCACCCGACTTAGGCCAGACCCCCCGAGACGATTTTCCTTATCCCCTCCAATTTTCTGGCAAGTAATTTTTTGAGCCAATTTTTGCGATTTTTTACAATTTCAGACAGAAAAATTGCCAAAATCGCCTGTAAAACAGCACTTTTTAGCTGCATTTGACCCAAATTAGCGATTTTTGACGATTTTTAGCCGAGCAATTGCGATTTTTTGCGATTGTTGAGCGTTTTTTAGTGCCCAACCCCCTCCCTAGAATTTGGGCTCAGACCCCCGGCCGGCGCCTACTGTTGTTTGTGTATACACATACACATTTACCATACACAAAAATACACATTGTTTTTCCAATGTGTATACACATACACATACACATACACATTGAAAATTCCGATACACATTACCATACACAAACAGTACTCAAATTGTGTATTTTTGTGTATGTGTATTTGATCAGCGAAAGTCGCTAAAATTTTGAATAAAATCGTAAAATGTCGATGTTTTTGCATCTATGCATGCTGTAATAAATAGTAGCTATCCTCATAAAGTCTTCAAATAGCCTAAGTAACTCGATTTGAAAGCTACCCAAGGTTTCTTCAAGCAGCTGACATTGAGAGATTTGATTTTCCTAGTATTTCCAGCTCAAAATCTACCAAAAAATTGCATTTTCAGTACAATACACATACACAAATATACACAAAAATACACATTGTTTTGTTGAATGTGTATACACAAATTACCATACACATTTGAGGGTAAATGTGTATACACATACACATACACAAACGGAAAATCCAATACCAAACAACAGTACCGGCGCCAGACCCCCAAACACCTCAAACTTCGGCGGATGAGCTGTTACATGTACTGTATGCACTACAGCAGACATGGGCTAGCATTTCGGCTGAGGGGGGGGTAGAATTTTCAAATCCTGAGAGGGGGCTGAGGTGGTAGGAGCGCCTGAGGGGGTTGAAGGGGTGGTAAGCCAAAAAGTCCGATTTTTGGCTAAAATCAAGGTTTTTTACTTATTTTTCATTAAAATAAGCTATTCTGAGCTCATTTACACCTAATCCAGGCATATTTTAATCATAATTTTCTATACAAAATTCTTCCAAAAATTCCTGGGGGTAGCTGCCGGCTAAGGGGGTAGGTCAGAGCCTGAGGGGGCCAACCCCCTCAGCCCCCTTTGCCCAAGTCTGCACTACAGATTGACTGTCACATACAATAATGCCTTCTGATTAATAATAGCGCACTTTATTTTTAGCGGGTAAGTTGGTGGGCAGCGGGGCGATCGCATGCGGGGTGCTGGTGCTGGCGCTGCCAATTACAATAATCGTGGACAATTTTATGAAAGTACACGAAGACGACGAAGAACTGACCTCAACACATCCCTACATGATGAAGCGCAAGAATACAGACTTTGACGCAGTAATCTGATTATTTTTTATAAAATTATAGTTGTGCTAAAATGTTGCGATTAAGACGTTTAACTAAATAAGACTAAATAGTTTCTTTTAATCTGCTGTTTCCAGTTCGGCAGGTTCCTCGGCGTATTCGTCGTCGTAAACTTCATCATCGGCAGTTGCTTCCTAGGTTCGAAAATTTAAACAAAAATGAAGCAAAGTAGAAGTACTTGATATTGCTGATATTCTGACAGAAGATCTAACATATTCGACTCGGCCTCCGAAAACTCCATCTCATCCATTCCCTCGCCGGTAAACCAGTGCAAAAAGGCCTTTCGGCGGAACATGACTGAAATTCGCTACTCAGAGAAAACGCGCCATGCGTATTTTACGCACCGGTAAATTGCGATGCAACTCGTCTGAAAAGCTCCTGAATGGCGGTGTTATTTCCAATGAAGGTTGAGCTCATTTTGAGACCGCGCGGAGGAATATTGCAGACGCAGGTTTTGACGTTGTTCGGGATCCACTCGACGAAGTAGGAACTGTTCTTGTTCTGGATGTTTGTCATTTGTTCTTCCACTTCCTTCATCGAAACCTTGCCTGAAAGCCACCGATTCAGCTGTAAAGTTCTCTCTTTTTCGCTAAGTTTCATTCACCTCTGAAAATCGCAGCAGCAGTTAGGTAGCGGCCGTGACGCGGGTCGCAGGCTGCCATCATGTTCTTGGCGTCGAACATCTAAAGGAACGAAAATGCGAAAATTTTGAAAATATGCAAAAATTTGGAAAGATTATAAAATTATGGAAAATGAGGAAAACGTAGAAATGTTGCAGAAAGCTTGAAACTGACTTGCTGCGTCAGCTCTGCTACTGTCAAAGCTCGATAGTTGGTCGCTTGCCTTGATGTAAGTGGCGCAAATCCAGGCATGAAGAAATGCAAGCTAAAATTTTTATTTCCGTTTCTGTCTTTACAAGTACGCTTCAGCCTACCGTGGGAACGGCACCATGTTGACTGCCAATTTTCTCAAATCTCCG
This sequence comes from Sabatieria punctata, assembly GCA_030248155.1. Classification (NCBI taxonomy): domain Eukaryota; kingdom Metazoa; phylum Nematoda; class Chromadorea; order Araeolaimida; family Comesomatidae; genus Sabatieria; species Sabatieria punctata. The sequence goes on from JASANB010007185.1 coordinate 22,918, forward strand.
TTCAGCTGGCCAGGGAACCGCAAACAAGTCGTCACTCCCGACATGCATAGAGAAACTAAAAAAAAGATATTTTCGAAAACAAGGCAATATGTGCAAAATTGTATCTATAGTGCGAAAAATCTCTTACCTAGATGATTGAGCTCAGTGTAGCTGGGATCTTTGAGCTTCAGCGTGCGCATACAAATGCCATATAGGGCTTCGTTATCGATACAGAAGGTCTCATCTGTCGTTTCTACTAGTTGGTGCACTGACAAGACCGCATTGTACGGTTCCACAACCACATCGGACACCTAGAAAAAGAGACTGGGAGCGTCAAATCTACTTTTCCAAATCAACCGCACTTTTGGCGACGGCACCACGCTATAGCTGGCTAGCATTCTGTCGGGAAATTCCTCACGAACTTTTGACATCAACAGGGTGCCCATACCGGAACCGGTACCTCCTCCCAATGAATGCGCTAGTTGGAACCCTTGAAGACAGTCGCAGGCCTCTGCTTCTTTTTGGATCACATCCAGCACTTGATCGACTAGCTCCGCCCCTTCGGTGTAGTGCCCTTTGGCCCAGTTGTTCCCGGCGCCGTTCTGACCTAAAATCCACCTTCCCCCATCAATGAAGGACATAGTACAGGGTGTCTCAAAAATGATCACATTTCTTTTTGCTGCCATTTCCGTAAATTTTGACCAAATAGGCTGAAATTTGGACCATAGGTGCCAAAAGTCGGGCAATTTTATGTGTTAAAGTTTGGTGCACTAGGCTTCACTCAATCCCGAGAAATTTCAAAAAAAGTGAAATTTGGTAATTTCAATAGTGAAAGGCGGTCACCGAAAAATGGAAACATTTCCTTTTCCTATATCTTTTCTAATTTTTGACGGAATTGGATTAAATTTGGAGTGTAAACGCAGAAGTTTAGGGTAATTCTTGTGTAAAAAGTTGACGCATGAACTCCAACGCTATCGTTAGGTTAGAGTTTAGGCGATAATGTAATGTAACGTTTTTTCGGTGACCGGCTTTTGGTATTGAAATTACCAAATTTCACTTTTTTTGAAATTTCTCGAGAATTGGTCAAGCCTAGTGCACCAAATTTTAACACATAAAATTGCCCGAGTTTGGGCACCTATGGTCCACATTTCAGCCTATTTGGTCAAAATTTGCGGAAACGGCAGTGAAAAGAAATGTGATCATTTTTTCGGTGACCGGCTTTCACTATAGATTTAACAAATTTCACTTTTTTTGAAATTTCTCGGGAATGAGTCAAGCCTAGTGACCAAACTTTAACACATTAAATTGCCCGAGTTTTGGCACCTATGGTCCAAATTTCAGCCTATTTGGTCAAAATTTGCGGAAATGGCAGTAAAAAGAAATGTGATCATTTTTTTGAGACACCCTGTACCTATGCCGGAAAATTGGCTGTTGTTTTGTCTCTCGGTCATTACAACCGGCACCGGTTTGTCCAAAATTGTGGGCGGCAAAAGATAAAGGTTACCGAACACAAAACTGCTGGGATTGAAGAGTTGGCCGAATTCACTGGCTCTAATGTGATCCATTGTGCCCGGTTCCAGGTCGACCAACACTGCTCTTGGTACGTACCGCCCTCCTGAAATTGGTTTCCCGTAAATTAGGGACAGTAGTACAAGTATTAGTTAGACTGCTGCTTTTCGGAGTTAAAAATTTCTTGAAACAAAGCTGACTTTTACCTTGAGCTTCATTGTAATAAACGTCAATTCTTTCAAGTTGAACTTGTGAAAGTTCGTCACCGGGACCGGACGCTTCCTGGAAATGACCGTCCGCCCTTATTCCATGTTCGTCGGAAATCACCTCCCAAAACTGAAATGCCCCTTTAAGTACCATACTACGTACCTTATTATACATGTTGACTACTTGAGTTGCGCTCGGACCGGGCACAATTTAACCTTTAAAATTGACATTGCATCTAGCTAACCCTAGTTCCTTACCAAAATTTAGTTTGTAGTTAGTTGTTATTATAGTAGTTCAAACTTTTAGTATTTTTAGTTTGTAGTTAGTAGTCAATTCGCTGAACGATTTTAGTTTGCAGTTAGCGGTTAGTAGTCAATATTGATGCTCTAAAAATCGAAAGAAATTGGCTGAAATGAAAAATTGCTCCCACTAAAAATCGGTGGTGAGGCGAGTGAGTAGAAAAATCGTTTAATTTTCATGCGTTGGAATCACAGTTCGTGGGGAATCTGGCCCTTAATTTACGTAACTACAAATACAATTAATCTTATATTAGAAGATCAAAGAGCTAAGATGTGAAGCAATGTTTGTAAAGTTTGCTATTCCTGGAGCATTTTGGCGTTTTTTTGAAAATTTTTAACCTAAATTGCACTGAAATTACTGTAAAGATTGGCGTGAATTTCAAGATTTGAGATTACAAACTCAGGACCAAAAATACATATTGTATGTACGTAGTTAGCGGTCAATTTCTAGTCACTGGATTTAGTTTGTAGTTGGTATAAATTTGTAGCCTCATTTTGCTGAAAACCGACCGACCGACCGACCGACCGACCGACCGACCGACCGACCGACCGACCCGACCCGACCCGACCCGACCCGACCCGACCCGACCCGACCCGACCCGACCCGACCCGACCCGCCCCGACCCGACCCGACCCGACCCGACCCGCCCCGACCCGACCCGACCCGACCCGACCCGACCCGACCCGACCCGACCCGACCGGGGCTGAAATTTGCTCTATGTAAAACGCGGAGATCATACCTTAGATCCGATCTGGTTTCCGCACTGCCCAACTTGAATATGTACGATTTCACGCATTTTCTTCTTAAATTTAACGTACTCAGCTACTATGTACTATCAAAGAGAACTATGCAGCTAACAATGAAACGTACATAGAGGTGCAGCTATGATACGAGTGCGAAGTGCAAACACGGTAAGGTCGCCTTATCTGAAAGTAAACTTTAAATGGAACGCGCTCTGCTTTGCAGTTTTTGTCGGGTTTGATACATTTTCAGACTGGCGTCATTGATTGACGCTATCCACTCTTGTTTGAATTTGAAAGTTGGCACATAACGCTAAGCAGTCCAGAATTTTGCTGTTCTGAGAAGCCAAGGTCTCAAAACTAGCCACGCTCTAATAGAGACTCCCTTAAAGGACACGCAAAAGATACCTATAGAAGTTGAGAACACTATTAAAGCTTTTATGCAACGCACATGTACACCAGGTACAACCCAGTAATAACCCAAATAGGCCATATGCGAGGCAATCAAGAGCGGGCCGAGGCGGGACTCAAACCCGCTATGTGTCTTACGCCGCGTGCATGGGAGCCGACATGCTCACCAATACACCACAGACGCAGGCAAAATCGTCTCGGGGGGGGGGGGGGTCTGGCATAAGTCGGGTGGGGGCAGACCCCCCAGACCCCTCTGTTTCATGTATGCAGTACGTACATTGTATTGTAGTATCTGTTTGTGCGTGCATGGCTGACTCTTAATTCAGCCAAAGAATCCTTTGCGCTTTGGCTTTTCTTTGGGCTCTTCACCGGACAGAAATTAACTTCTCATACCACCTGATTAGTTTAATCTTGCTTTGTATGGCTACTGGCTAGCTCCTATCGCTTCTTGTCAATTGCGTTTCTTGCACGACACGACTGACTGACTGGCTGATAATTTCTGGATTAAGTTTGTTTCAGTAAAATAGACTAGCCAGTTACATTACTCAAACCAATACCATTGTCACTGTCCTAAGTTCTGGTGGTTGTAGTATCTGCGAGAGGGGTTGTTTGTGGGTTCGAAACCGGCTGAAGCGACTGGAAGTAGTGGAGATAAACCCCGACCTACGTACATGTAAACAAGACCACTGAAAGCCAGCGGTCTCAAGTAGACAGGCCGCAAACACTTCAGTCCCCAGGTCAAACCATATCCTATGATACTGTAGCAGCACATAATTTTTGACAGTTGTCACTACTGAAAAAGTGCTAGCCGGCTAGCACACGCAATACTACTTTTGATATCATTTTAGTCCTGCAATACAACATCAAGCCCATTAATCTAGACTTCATCATGTCTACCTGCGACTACGTATGCGTGGGCGAATGGGTGTTTCACTCACTCTCGCTTGTGTCCATCCCTCTGTACTGTCTGGTGGTGGTTGTGGTGTTGAGGTACCGGAAAGCCAAGTTCAAGGAGGAGTTCTGGCTGCTGTGTCTCAGTCTGTTTGTGGCGGACATGTTACATCTGGCTCAGTACTGGTGGGGAGTGCGTCTCCCAGCCATGGGCTACCTTCAATGGTTCTGGACCTACCCGCACCTCTCTGCCTGGGTGATGATGGCACCTGGAGTGGCGGCGCAGGTGGCTCAGTACATGGGAGTCTTGTTTCTCAGCATCAACCGCTACTACGCCATCACCAAACCAATGCAGCTGAACTTGGTATGAAGAGCATTGTGAGAAATATGTAGATGTAAAGTGATTTTTCTCCGTTTGAAACGTCGATAGATCAATATCGATGTATCGTCGGAACCCTAGCTGTAACCTTGTGTAGATCTGGACAAGAAAAACTACCCTACTGAGCCTGGCACTGCAGTGGGGTGGCGCACTGATTGTGTTGTTGGCTGAGATTCCAGTGAGATTCAAGTTGGAACCAAGCCCTTTCGCTAATGAGACCGGGGCGTTCTTGGCAACTTTGCATCCGGCCACCAAGGAAATGGTGCGTACAGTATATACAGTTTGCTAATCAATGAGAGCACCCCTACCCAGAGCAAACTAAAAAATGAAAATCGGAAAAATGAAGGATATTCTATTGTGGTTTACACAGTGAGTCACTTACAGTAACGCCGTTTATATTACCTACGCTAGTGGCACCATATGGCAACCCAACGTTAAAATTAGAATATAGCGATTTTTGCGTCCTTACTAAAAATCGTGCTAAAAACGCATTTCCAGGCATTTTGGAGCTTTTTGAAATTTTGGACACCGCTCTGGGTGACCCCCCACCTGAGGAAACCCCTCTACCCCCTACCCCTGATCGGTTCGGAGCATGCTTGGCACAATTGGTCACCTGGTACGAAAATTGCAGGCATTGATTTGAAGCAGCCTGCACAAATCTTTGCACCTTGTTTCTTTACATTTAGGCAGGACTCTTCTTGGCAACAGTACTGGGCGTGTCAGGGCTGGTGCGGATGGTGTTTCTGACAGTTCTCTACAGTCGCATGTTCTTCACCATCTACAAAAGGGCTCAAGAGCAGAGCAAAAAGCCGAACGGCCGGCTGGGTCAGGCCCAGATCAATCTGGCTGTGATCGCAGCCGTGTTGGCGCTCTGCGACTTGGCAGTGTTGGTCTTTGTCATCCTGGTGTCGGCCAGGACCACAGCAATGGGAGGTCACGTCCCTTTGGCCGAGGTTCGCCAGTGGACCTTCTGGGGCGCCATCACATCCGACATCTACGGCTGGGCCAATGGTTGGTTGTTGCTGCTCTGCTGTGATAAGGTGAGGAAACAAATGAAAATCATGTTTCGGTGTGCTGGCACAGCTGTGGAACCATCGAAAAGTGTCAAGTGTAGCAGACAAGGACGTAATGGAGGACAAGCCAGAATTTCGTAGGAACTACTGACATACCTCCTGCTTCGATTGATTAGCTATAACGCTGTTCACATATGTACCGGAGTTTTCCACCTATAACACCCGTCCGGTTATAAGACCCGGGTCTTATAGCAGGTGGCAGACATGGGCAAAGGGGGGGGGCTGAGGGGGGGTTGGCCCCCCCTCAGCCTCTGACCTACCCCCCTCAGCCGGCCGCTACCCCCCTCAGGAATTTTTTGGAAGAAGTTTGTATAGAAAATTATGATAAAAATATACCTGGATTAGGTGTAAATGAGCTCAGAATAGCTTATTTCAGCTTATTTTAATGAAAAACAAGCCAAAAAAACCTTGATTTTAGCAAAAAATCGGACTTTTTGGCTTACCACCCCCTCAGCCCCCCTCAGGAGCTCCTACCCCCCTCAGCCCCCCCCCCCGAATTGAAAATTCTACCCCCCCTCAGCCGAAATGCTAGCCCATGTCTGGCAGGTGGTCAGAAAGCAGGGTCTGTCAGTGGGCATTTTCAAGTTATAAGACCTGGGTCTAAGCTCAGAATGGTGTGTTTTCGTGTATTTTTTACTAGATAACTAATGAATTTAGAGTTTCTGAACTCAGGTCGTTCAAGAATCGTTCTAAAACCTGCGTAATCTTTTCAAAATTCTTGATTTGATAGGTTTCATACATGTAACAGGGGGGGGTCTGCCCCCACCCGACTTAGGCCAGACCCCCCGGATGGGACACCCCCCCCCCCCCGAGACGATTTCACCGACCCCCCCCTCCGATTTTTCTGGCAAGTAAATTTTCGAGCAAATTTTTGCAATTTTTTACACTTTCACACACAAAAATTGCCAAAATCGCCTGCAAACCGCACTTTTTAGCTGTATTTCAGCCCAAATTAGCGATTTTTGGCGATTTTTAGGCCAAAAATTGCGATTTTTCTCGATTTTTGAGCGTTTTTTAGTGCCCACCCCCTCCCCCAAAATTTTCGCTCAGACCCCCCCCCGGCCGGCGCCAGACCCCCACAACCCCCCTCCCCCATCGGCGGATGACCTGTTACATGTATGATAGGTTTAGATAGCTGCTGTAAGCATATTGGAGCTTCTAGTAAGTTGCCAAAGTTTTCAAACTTGTTTAAAACTGAGCTATTCAGACTTAAACGTACAGTCAGTTGTTGCAAAGATCAAAACCAGTCTATTTGCCTCAAATTTAGTCATTTTCCGGTTATAAGACCCGGTCGTATATGTGGAAAACTAAGGTACTTGGGTTTTTTTGACGTTACCCTACAAAGATAGGCCAATCCCTTATTAACCCCCTGTGTATTGTGCAAACTACTGTTGCTTGGGTATCGCAATTTCAGAATTCGGTATGGTATCGTAGGTAGTGTACGTAAAAATACCTATACCCAGTGAAAGATTGTGATTGTTTAGTGAGTATTTTGTGTATCCAGTTACTGTGCGATCGTTTGTTTGTGTTGTGAGCTTGCATTACTAGTCACAAACTCAGTTTCATTGGTGCCCAGTCAATCTGAACCTGCCTGCTGCTCTCCCACAAGTCTCTTGCTGCCTATATTCAAGTCTCTCAATTTCCCTTCACTTCACTCAACAGTTTCTATCCCTCCCGTGATCATCAGGCACAGGCGTGTTCCCGAAGTTCCATAATTTAATTGAAAATATAACTGTAATTGAAAATAATGGAAAATTATTTCAATTAATTTAATTTATTTGAAATTAATAACTGAGCCCATGATTTAATTGTAAATGAATTGAAATTCAAATTCCATAATTTTCCATCACTACGACCCGACTAACTAACTATTTCTAACAATACCCAAGAATCGGTTAGTATTTATTCGGTAGCTATCCAAAAATACCCATTTTTAGGCATCGGTACGGTATACCAAATCAACAGTAGTGCAAACTCTAAAATTCTTTGGACTGGTCCTGAAAACATTTGTTTCCTTGTGCTCTTTCGTAACATATGAGTGTTTTTTCTGTACGTTATAAACTGATTTGCGGACATGTATCTATCTGTGCATTTTCGTGCGTGCCCTATTCTGTTCTTTGGTGCAATATACAATGTACGTACATAGATCTCATGACTTTGATTCCCGCGTCATACCTACTTTCCATGGCAACAAACACGAAACACTACAACGCACGGTAGACAATTAAAATTGTGCTTGGCCATATTACATAGTTGTCTAGCAATTCATTACTGAAAGCATACAAATTCTGTTCGATAAGATATTATTTGGATTAATTGTACCAGTAGCTTACCCAGGGGTGCAGGGTGAATAATTGGCCCCCTTTGAGGTGGAGGTAGAAAGGCAAAATTTGGGGAATGAAAGAGAAACGAATAAATTAATATCTGTATTTGTCTATTTTATGCCCAGAATGCGTTTTAAACGCGTTTTTGAAGGTTAATTTTTCAAAATTGTCTCGCCCTTTGAACCACTAAAAGTGTTAATTTTTGTCAATATTACGCTCAGAATACTTTTTAACCCTTTGCAATGTACCTACTCCTATAGGAGTAGTTGATATGTTTCCGACAACGAGATTTCCGACAGCCCGAAATCGCATTTTCGGGTTTCCGACAGGCAGGATTTTTGGCTGTCGGAAAGTTTTGAAATTTTTCTCGCCGAGTTGTTGGCAAGTTTTGATGTCGGGGACGGTTGTCGGCAGCTATTATTGGATACCGAAAAGAAATAGTAGGTGAAAAAAGAAAAGAAGTGACAGTAAAGAGTGTAATGTTCGTTTTACAGCGACAGTTTCCGGTTCCCGACAGGAAGATTTCGCGGCTGTCGGATACGAAAAACTTGCCGACAGCTGTCGGGAACCTCCATATTCGCCGACAATGAAAATAGACGGTCCATTACAAGGGGTTAATTACGTTTTGGATACCATAATATGCATGTTAAGATCCAGAATAAATAACACCAAGAATGTGCCTGGCGCGTTGACGTCATGGTGATGTCGGTTCCCAACGTCCGCTCGGTGCGTCCCTGGTGTGAGAGAGGCCCCAGGCTTAGTCGGTTTCCATAGACAACTCCAACTCCTGACGTCGCAGATACTTGTACACAAGGCCGGACGAGGAGCAAAAAGTGGGCGGAGCTAAAATAAAAGCTAAAAGCCCTCTTCAAACCATAAGCACCCATGGCCATGGGTAGGGGTACCATATATGGTGCCGGTACCATATATGGTACCACCACAGTCGCCGAACGTGGGGGCACCATATATGGTATCGGTACCATATATGGTGACGGTACCATATATGGTGCCGGTACCATATATGGTACCACTACCCTCGGTACCGGTACCATATATGGTACCGGCACCTTATATGGTGTCGGTACCATAAACGGCGTTAAGTGCCTGACTGGAATACTTCGTTCGGGAAGGTTAATTTTGCAAAATTTTCTCATGTGTATACACATTAACTGAAACTGACAAATGTGTATGGTAATTTGTGTGTACGTACGCACAACAAAACAATGTGTATTTTAGTGTATTTTTGTGTGTGTATGTATTGTATTGAATTGAAAATTCAAATTTTTTTCATTGTTTTTGAGACGGCGATGCCTGGAAATAAAATCGCTCAAAGTCCGATTCTTCAAAACAAAGATAGGTTTGAAATAGAGATAGTTGGGGCTATTTTAAGGCTTTATGCGGATATCTATGCTATGTTTAGTACAGCAAAAAACATCTAAAGCTTTAAATTCTGTCGAATACTTCGTCGATTTTTGCTGACCAAATACACTTCACCCAAAAATACACATTTTGAGTATGTACTGTATATGCGTATGTTTGAAAAATTGAAAAATCAACGGATATTTTTGCTGTGATGAAAAGTGACAATCTCATTCCAGTTGACTGGACGATCATTCTTTACTTCAAATTTCTTCCTCATCTTCTCTACTTCATAGCAACAGACGAGTACTATGTATGAAGTACTGTTGCATGCGTATACGCATTACGCATATCATTACGCAAAGTACGCATTGTATTTTAGAATGCGTATACGCATACGCATACGCATACGCATTTGAATTTCATTACGCAATATTATTACGCATTCTGCCAAAAGTTTGCGTATTTTTGCGTAATGCGTATTGGGTCTAAAAATAGCTGTCTTTTCGAGTGTCTTGCCAAAATTAGTTCAACTTCTTACCAAATTGTCATTTTATATGTATGTAGCTAGTGCGAAGGAAGGTACCAACATTTTTTGTGAGAAATTGGAAAGCTTTAGCTAAGCTGTGCTTAGTCTGTTTGAAAAGAGGGGAAACTTTCATGGCGGGAAGGAAATGCCGGCCAAATCCTTGAATTGTTAGTCTCTAGGGTTTTGGGTAGCATCTGTTGCACACACGTAACAGGTCATCCGCTGAAGGGGGCAGGGGGTTGGGGGTCTGGCGCCGTCCGGGGAGGAGTCTGAGCCAAAACTTTCGGAGGGGGTGGGCACTAAAAACATACAAAAATCGCTGATTTGGGCTGAAATACAGCTAAAAAGTGCAGTTTTACAGACTATTTTGGCAATTGCAAAAAACTAAAAATCGCAAAAAATTGAGTCTCTCTGGCAGTGTCAGAGAGCAGAGGCATTGTCTGAAATTGCAAAAAATTCGCAAAAATTTGCTCAAAAAATTGAGTTTCTCTGGCAGTGTCAGTTGGAAAAATCGTGTCGGGGGATCTGGTCTTTTACATGTATGAGCTGTTAGTGCTTCCTTCCACTGTACGTTTAGTTTATATGTATGAAAACGCTATTTAAAATTTCTTTAGGTTTCCTTTGGAAATGAACATTCGGCTAAATTAGTGAAGGGAAACGCATAAACATATGTACTTGTATGTACGTACATGCAGAGTACTGTATTGAAATTGTTTTAGGGCAGAAATCATCCTCAGGCCTCTAGTATGCATCTAAAAGGCCTAGATTACAAAGTTAGAAAACTAAGAGCATAATAATAGTAGTGTCAAAAAAGTGTATTTAGTGAAATTTCTCAATGTTTCTAGGATTACGCATTACGCATACGCATTACGCAAAATACGCATTAGTTTTTGCAATGCGTATACGCAAACTCATACGCATTTGTAGTTGGAATGCGTATACGCATACGCATACGCATACGCATTTGAAAAATCCAGTATTAAACAACAGTAGTATGAAGCCTTCAGTCGCTGATAAATACATAAAAAATGTTTCACGTTAGGGGCCGTCCGTAAACGACGTCATTCCAGAGGGGTAGGGGGTTAGGAGGGGAGGTACTGTGGATCAGGTATACCTGATCAGGTATCATAGTATTAGTAGGGATTTATTCCATTGATTACGCAGTATGGCAACAAGAAAACATGACAGTACTGTAAGTACTGCAGCTGCACTTTTATCCGAAAAATCGGGATTTTCGGACGACGTTGTTTATGGGCCCTACTAAAGCCATTGAGTAGAGGAGGGACAAAGGAGTAAAAAGGGTCTGCAAGCAAGAACTTTGACTCTGACTATAGCGGAGATCAAACACCACCAGACACTGATTTACAAAGCGATTCTGCACCAGTGTTGTGCCTAGCTCAAATTTCTAAAACTCGGTAAGTATTCAGTAAGTAAATCCAGATTTTTTGAAATTCAGTAAGTACGAGTAAGTACTGGGTTTTTCAAAGAAAACCCGGTAAGTACTCAGTAAACAATTCAGTAAACTCGGTAAAACTTTCAAAATTCAGAAATCTACAATTTATCTGAAAATGTTTACCTGATATGGCTTTTAGCTACTAGAATCCTTTTTCAGTGCTGACACAGGGAAAACGCCTTTTGAGATACGGTTACTGCGATCTGTTAACGTACAGTTGCAGATCGCATAACAAGATCGCATTTAGCATAGTAACGATGTGATAATGCGGCGCGGCGCCTCTGACTGATGATGCGTTAAATGAGATCTGCTAATGTACATTTACAGATCATCTGCAACAATCGCATTAGCAGATCACGTTAACCGTGCTACAACAGTCAGCACTGCGTTCTGGAATGGCTTTGGTTGATTCGTATTTAACGCATTTAACGTATTAACGATGTGCTAATGAGATCTTTGTAGACAGACCGTCTTACGATAGTTAAATACGATGACAAGCTACGGTTAATGCGGTTACAAGGCACGGTTAATGCGATGACAAGCTACGGTTAATGCGATTACAAGGCACGGTTAATGCGATGACAAGCTACGGTTAATGCGATTACAAGGCACGGTTAATGCGATCTCTAGCTGTACATTAGCAGATCGCAGTAACCGTATCTCAAAAGACGTTTTCCCTGTGTGATTCATGAGTTTAAGATCATATAGCTCGACTTTTCAGAATTTTAATCATGTTTGGTGATATTTCACATTATTAATTGTGCTAATTGGCATGCATGGAAAGCCTTAAAATATACACACTACCGTATAGTGCTGTTTATAGTACCCCCCTATTTATAGTACCCCGGGTACTATAAATGGCACTAAGTGCCGCTTATAGTACCCCGGGTACTATAAATGGAGACAGATTTTTATTCTGAAATGAGCTGGTATAAATACAAAATGTGCGAAAAACACAGTGTTTTTGGTGGTAAACCTTGTTTGTATGAAGAAAAACAGTAGATAATGCAATCATACGAGGTTCTGATGCATGCACATAACCTATTTTTTACATCAAATCGGTAATTTGAGCAAATAACTTCACATACTATTGTTAGTTTCTTATAGAGCAGATTTCATAGGTGCCATATATAGTACCCGGGTACTATAAATGGATTCAATTTTATTTTCACAAAACCCTAAGTGCCATGTATAGTACCCGGGTACTATAAACAGCACTATACGGTATACATAGTGACTAGGATGTGGCTTTAGATGAAAAGCCTGGCCAAATTGATAGGTGAAGATTTGTTCTAATTTTCGCCATTTCCTTACAGTTCATCAGACTGATGCAAAAACGTCAATCAAAATATAGCTAATAGTAGTAGATATATTTTCTACTTCTATAGTCTTTGGGTCTGATAGTCTGTTTGCAATTCTGCCGCGCAAAGGAAGCTTAGGTTATGCAAGCTGTGGAAATTGCAAAAAATTGGCAAAAATTGTGTGTTTTCGTCATTATCAGATCTATAGCGAAAGAAAAACCGTATATTTTCTTGCATATGTAGATGCGGCAAGCTACCTATTGCAGAAGCTTTTACTCAGTAAACAATTCAGTAAATTACCGAGTACCGAGTTTACCGAATTTTTTTCTAATTGAGTAATTTAAAATTGAAATTCGGTATTCAGTAAGTAAAATTAAGAAAAATTTTTACCGGTAAGTAAAAGTACTTACTTTAATTCAAAATAACTAAGTACCGAGTAAGTTTTACTCAGTAAATTTACTGGGAACAACACTGTTCTGCACCCTACAATAATTCTGAAAGTGTGTTTTTTGTATTTTATGTAGTTTCGTGACGAAAAAATCCTAAAACGTTAACAACAAAACTGATTTAAGCTGCCTTTCAAGCCTAAATTGGCATTTTGAGCGATTTTTCGGCTAAAATCCGCATTGTAACTTTTTTGACAAAATATCTGATACCGGTATTTTTGTGAATACCTACGTACGTACCTATATCTGATACCTGATTGGGTAATTGAATTTGAAATACCTGTACCTGATTCCTGATATTAGGTACTTTCTCAATACCTGCCCACTGTAGGGGGAGGGGGTTAGCAAAAAACGACGTCGCTTTTTTCAGAATTTTAGAACACTTGAATTGCATTATTTTCGATTTACGCACATTCTGTCAAACGTTTCTGTATACAGAAAAGCTTCCCAGAGTGGTTGTAGAGATTTGTTCAATTAATTGCCCTGTATGTCACAGTATGTATGTTACAAGAAAACGTTACAGTTATGTACTGCCCTTTTATCGGGGGGAGTAAACCGAAAACGACGTCGCCGTAGGGTGCTCCCCAAGAAACGACGCAAGGCGATTTTGGGGGAGGGGGTCCGAAAAATCGGGATTTTGGAACGACGTCGTTTATGGACGGCCCCTTAGTGTGCTTGAGTTAGCATAAGGATATGTAATAAACGCACATGATTTCTTCTAGACGCAACTGATCTAATCAGACGTTCATTTGGTTTCCTTGTCAAGCCATATTAAGCGTGCTGTACTTGTGAGGGCGATCCTGCACGTACAGTAGAAACGACGCATAGCATGCGATTTTCCGTTGGACAGAGGAATTTGTTTGAGGGCCGGTTTTACTTAAAGATAGTGCGTTCCGAGGCCTATTTGTTGCGGGCCGCCGAGATGTTCATGAAAGCGGCCAATTTCCGTGACCTTTAGGGCTGGTCGGTTTGTGAGTTTCCGTGGCTGATGGAAAATGGTATGCTTTCCGTTGTTTCTACTGTACATATGTGTGGGCAGATGGGGTACCTAGTACTCTTCCAATCTCCATTCCTCTCTCTTTAAAATGTTCTAATTTAGTACCGGCTCGAGTTAGCTCAAACATACGTAACGAAAATTATGACCTCTTGTTTTTCCAGCCCCCACATGATCTAATCAGACCTAGATTTGTCAGTCTAGAGAGACTTCATCATGTCTACCTGTGACTATGTATGCGTGGGCGAATGGGTATTTGGCTCTCTGTCACTGATCTCCATCCCTCTGTACTGTCTGGTGGTGGTGGTGGTGTTGAGGTACCGGGCCACCAAGTTCAAGGAGGAGTTCTGGCTGCTGTGTCTCAGTCTGTTCGTGGCCGACATGTTACATCTGGCCCAGTACTGGTGGGGAGTGCGTCTCCCAGCCAAGGGCTACCTTCAATGGTTCTGGACCTACCCGCACCTCTCTGCCTGGCTCATGATGGCACCAGGAGTGGCGGCGCAGGTAGCTCAGTACATGGGAGTCTTGTTTATCAGCATCAACCGCTACTATGCCATCACCAAACCAATGCAGCTGAACTTGGTATGAAAGGAAAAAGAGATGAGAAATTTAGGTTTCTTAAAACAGATAAAGTGGCTAACTTTCTGCAGATCTGGACAAGGAAGGTTACTCTACTGAGCATGGCACTGCAGTGGGGTGGCGCACTGACTGTGTTGTTGGCAGAGATTCCAGTGAGATTCGAGTTAGAACGTAGTCCGTTCGCTAACCAGACCGGGGGCTTCTTGGCAACTTTGCATCCGGCCACCAAGGAAATGGTATGCGGTTCTGTCTGGCTCTAGGTTTCCAGTCGAGAAAAACCTCTTTAACCCTTTGCAATATACCAACGCCTTTACGGCGTAGTTGGCCAACCTATCGGGAAGCAAAAAATGAAGGTAAACATATCGGAAAGCTCTTTCAGATCCCCTCAAAAACGCGTTTTCAGCAAGTGGCAAACTCAAAATTTTGTTGCTTTGGATATCCAGGGAGGGAACGGTTGCAGTTGAAATTGTTAAAAAATAACTTTCAGTATACCAGTTTACCGCACTAAACCAAGACAATCTGAAAACAACGTATCGGAAAGCCGGACCAAACGTATCAGCAAGTGAGGCCGTGAAGATATCGGTAAGCCAGAAAGCTTCTGATACGTTAAAAGCCCTGGCATTTGCAAAAGCTTAACGAATTTTCACCTCATCACACTGCTTCTTTGGAAAGGAGCCCACCCAAGCTACAACCGGCCATAAAGAGTTAGTTTTAGGCAGGACTATTCTTGGGCACAGTTCTGGGAGTGTCAGGGGTGGTGCGGATGGCCATTCTAATAGCGCTCTACAGTCACATGTTCTTCACCATATATAAAAAGGCGCGCGAGCAGTCGAACAATACGTTCGGTCAAGCCCAAATCAATCTGGCGTTCATCGCCGGTGTTTTGGCCCTGTGCGATTTCGCACTGCTGATCTATGTTCTCCTGTTGTCGGCTCGAACTGCCATACAAGGTCACGTTCCTTTGGCTGAGGTACGTGAGTGGACCTTCTGGGGCGCCGCCATATCTGACATCTATGGCTGGGCAAACGGCTGGCTACTGTTCCTCTGCTGTGAGAAAGTCAGAAAGCAAATGAAAATCATGTTCTGGGGTGCAAGCACAGCAGTGGAGCCGTTAAAGAGTGTCAAATACAGCAGACAAGCACCTAATGGAGGACAAGCCAGAATTTCGTAGGAACTGACATACATACAGAATGTACTGGACATGGAGCTGTCCGAAAGGACAGTGGAACTCAAAGACAATCAAGCAAATAGAGCACCTGTTGTCCTTCGGTGGATCAACTGTTGCATGTCAGTCAGGCACTCAATGCCTTTTACGGTAATGGTCTGGTACCATAAATGGTGCTGGTACCTAGGCTAATGACAACTTATATGGGACATTGCACCCCATGTCATGTTTGGCCACTGTGGTGGCACCATACATGGAACCATACCATGACACTGGCCCACCACTCTCCCGATTGTGGGGGTACCACAAATGGTGCCACTAGCCTACAGTACGTAGGTATCGGCACCATACATGGTAGCCGTACCGTAAACAGTGTTTAGTGCCTGACTGTATAAGGTATCGGATTTGCCTATTTCAGTGGATTGACGTGCATGCTCTATTCTGCTTTTGCTTCTCTAAGATCCGACGACTTCTTGTGTCATGTTTCCTATTATGATTTAGTGATTAGATTACTGAAGACTACAAGCTCTGTTGGATAAAGATAATTTGTCGGTTTAATTGCAAATCTCGTGCTTGCACGTCTTCTTGCAGGCTTCCTTGATCCAAGCGAAATTGCAGAACTTGGCCTGATGTGGACAAGCTTTCAACATGTCCACACATCCTTCGTACTTTTTGTTGGGATCTGAAAAAAAGGGAAATTTGCTTAGAAGCAAAGGCTGGAAAGTGCATTCTAACCGCATTGTCCACAGGTTACTGGACAGCTGTCCCCAGCGAAGGCATTCCGTCCGTTCCTGCAGTACTTCTTCATCTTCTCACATCCTGGGAACTTGTCGTGACATCCTTTGTAGTCTTCAGGGTTCTTGCCATCTGAAAGCGGTGTGAAGTTGAGATTTGATTTGAGTTTGAATTTTTGGCCCAAACAATGCGAATTTCAATTGCAATGAAATTATTTTTACATCATATATCACTTGGTGGATTTACGAAGACTTTGGTGTACTCACCGCACGAGAGTCCCTTGTTACAGTTGTCCTCGCAGTTAGGGGGAGGGTTGTGTTTCAGCTCGTCATTGCACATCACATCACAACATTTTTCTGGTCCCAGTCAGAGGGACGTCGTTTCTCATCTGCACAGCCGCCGCAACTTTGGTCCCATCTGGCCTGCACCAGACTGACCAGGACAACACCGAGAATCAGTTTCATCATGCTTCACTGACTGGATGAGTGGACAGCATGACGTGTACTGTTCTGCTAGCTTTTATAGCAGCTTTAGCCGAAACACCTGCATGCTTACATAATGGCCATGCGCAACTGAATAAATGGTGTCAGATTCAGGTTGCATTCCATTGTAAAACCATTGGCTTCACAGGAATGCTGCCATCTCAAATCCAGCCCAAACGGGTTCGAAAATATTGCTGGGCTAAAAATTGATAAACTGAGATTGTAAGTGTGTACTGCTAAGAATGAGCTGCTAAGAACGTTTGATAAACCAGCAATGATTCATCTTAGAGCAAACAATGAGAGCTCTGGTTCTTCGTTTGAACCAAAAAACCCAGTAGCAAAAATAATTTACTTAATTTACTTAAAATATACTTACACAAGCCTAGCTATTGTTGAACCTTCTTGGCAGCAAGCAAGTGCTGCGTGAGTGTCTGCTTTCTGCATCTATACCTTTCAATTGCAAGCCATACGTACAGTACAATTTTCCGCTGCCCGTCTGCCGCCTTTTGTATGTGCGCTTGTTTCTCTTAATCCCCCAAAAAAACTACTCCAATTTATCCGCCAAGCTAAGAGTGGATATAGGTAGTTTTCAGCCAGTTTTGCTATGCGATAGCTTACGTTCAGTCTCACAGGCATTGTCTGTTGTAGATGCAAGCAGAAACTGACTGGAAGGCCTCTTGAGATTGAAGTTCTAATTCTGACGAACTGTCATTATTATTGTTGACTGACATGGGCTATCATTTCGGCTGAATGGTGATAAATTTTCACATTCTGAGGGGGCTTGCTGGAGGTAGACATGTTCACAAGCCTGTAAAAGCTCGACTCGGCTCGCGAGCCCAGTTTGAGCGAGCTTATCAAGTTAGAAAGCTCGCGATCCGAGCCGAGCCGAGCCCAGAACGCGCTAGAAACTTCAAAATGTGTAAAATTTAATCAATTTTGAAAATATTGTGCTTTTGGAAGGAAGACTGGTTTAATTTCTATGTTTGCTGCATTATTTTAAGCTAACAAACCGTAAAAAACCGCCTAACTATTGAGGAAAAGCCTTAGGTTATTTTACTAGTGGATTTCTATTTTACCATTTACGCACTAATTTTACTATAAATTCGGTCCGTCAATTAAATTTTTATCTTTGTTTTACTACCCAGCAGCTCCAATTTTACTAATTTTAGTTTTACTAATAATTTTACTACTATTTTACCCCATCTCTCAAGAGACCGATTTTGGAAATGTCCGCCGCGACGGAATTTGGCCAAAAAACGGACACTTTTCCAAAGGCTCGGACACTTGTCCAAAAAAAAGTATCCGTAAAAACAACAAGTGTCCGCTCCTGAAATTTTTTGGACAAACTTTCAAAATTTGAAAAGAGGCACATGACAGCCTATCGGCCGCTAGCCCCCCCCCCACCCGCTGGACCCGCCGGACATACATTTACACGCACTCATTAGGTTCATAAATTTTTCATTTTGCAGGGTATATTTATTATATTTCAAGTTTAAAATAAATAGCAGCTGGAAGGGAAAGACTGGTAAGTGTGCGCAACTTTTATCTGTTAAGACCATGTAGAACAAACAATTTTGCTTCTCGTTTTGAAATTGGCGCTGACTTGGTAGGCCTGTCTGTCGTGCAGCATCGATCGATATTACTGTTCTTCTCCGCCGTCGTCGCTCTCGCTGGTGGGTCGACTTTGGTCTATTTACACCCCTAATATCCGCACAGCGTGGCGCGTTTTACCGAAAATTTTTAGCCATAGAATTTCCGCTTTTCCTCTTCCGCTGCGGTTCTAAATTACGAAATTTATTTCTTCACATTTCTGTCGTTTTGTTGTTGTGAGCTGCTTCTCTTCCGGAAGTAATTTAATTTTCTCTTATTTTGAGGTTACGCGAGCGACATGCAGTCCAAAGGAAACGAAGCGAAATGAAATAATTTAGTTGTGAAATCTGTGGCCGGTGTTACGCTTACAAAAATAGGCTTTCGAAGCATAGAGCGAAGCAACGAAGGACACCGGCAAATGAAATTGACTAAAACTGCAGCTGTTGGAAGAGGAAAGAAGTGTGCGATTTGCGGCAAGCACAATAGCTCAGCTTTTTTTTAATTCTTCGCATAGCCTCTTTCTTCCAACTGGGAAAGGATGCTATAACAGTTATCTGGAATGAAAACCAAACGAGGGTGTCACAGGTTAAGTCAACAACAGACATGGACAAAGGGAGCATGAGGGCGAGGGGTTTACCCGCCTCAGGCTCCGATCTACCGCCCTTCAGGCAACCGCTACCTTCTTCACGATTTTTTGCAAGAATATTATGATAAAAGTATGCCTAGGCTAGGCGTGAACGAGCTCAGACTAATTTATTTCAACATATTTAAACAAAAAATAAGCCAAAAAACCTTGATTCTAGCGAAAATTCGGACTTTTTGGCTCACCACCCTCTCAACCCATCCATCCCCATCAAGCGGCGATACACCCTACAGCTAGAGATGTTCACGAGCCTAAAAATCGCGGCTCGGCTCGGCTCGATCGTGAGCTCTGTTTAGGTCAGCTCGTTTCAGCTCGTTTGTGCGCACCTCCAAGCTCGCTCGCTCGAGCTCGGCTCGCGAGCTTTAAATTTGGCGAAAAGATCTGAAAAATAGAAAAGTAACACCGTAAATTCAATGCAGCAGTGGAACAGTCTACCCAGCTCGTTTTGCAAAAGTGCACTTACACAAACAGAACAGCTTATTTGGTATTTAATAGACAAAACTAATACAGATTTTAAATTTCTATGTGTACGTATACCATACACATACACATACAGAAACAAAATTCGGTGAACTCAATTCAGCGCCATTTGTTTTGTAGATTCGTTGGTACGTAGAAACTGCAGTGGCTGATATATGTGCAGGACAGAAATGTCAGCTTGTTGGCTCGCAACCGTTCAAAACGTTTCCGTTCAGGTGAAGTGAGCTGAACGGAAAAATTGTTTGTTTGCAGCAGCTAAACAATTGCTGCCCGTGCTCCATTGACATCTTGTCGGTCAGATTTGAGCAATTTCAATGGCTTCACCGCTCCACCGCTTTTGCCCTTGATCAAGAGTTTCATCTGCTGTCTGACTTTCTCGCAGCAGACCACCAACAACCAGCCATTGGCCCAGCCATATATGTCGGCTATGCTGGCGCCCCAGAAGGTCCACTGCCGCACCTCTACTAAAGGCACTTTGCCGTGCCCCAAAGCCACTCTCACCGATAGCAGCAGTACGTAGAGCAGCACGATGAAGTCGGCCAGGGCCAGCACAGCCGCTATCAGGGTCAGATTGAGCTGCGCTTGATTGAGTTCAGCGTTGGGCTGGATCAGCACTTTGTTTAGCTTGGCGTTTCTGCAGACTGTGAAGAACATGCGAGTGTAAAGCACCGTCAGAAAGGCCATGCGGACCACGCCCGACACTCCCAACACCACTCCCAGAAATACTCCAGACTGAAACATATACCTACTGTCGATAATTTATAAGTGTATTCGTAAATCAAATATGTGTTATGCATTCAAATTTCGAATGCATAATTTGCGCAATAATTCCGATCCGATCCGATAATGCGTCACCTGTACACGTCTTCGATGATCCGATCCGATGTGCCGGGGGGACCTCACGGCCCTACGCCCAGACCTATGCGGTCCATTGCGCGACCCCCGTGGTTAGTCATCTCGGACGTTTCCCTTCTATCACTGCCAGCCACTCTAGCCATGCTGTTGGGCGCTAGGTACTAAGAGAGTGCCTGGCGCGTTGACGTAATGGTGCTGACAGCTCCCAACGGCCGCCGGGTCAGTGGCACTAAACCGGTATAGGCCTTGTTGCTGTTTTCTCAGACAGCCCCTGGCTAGTGTTTCCGAGTAAATTTATTTTGAAATTAAATAACTATTAAATTGCTTGCTCAGCCTTCAGAAGAAAATAACTTGCTATTAATTTGCTTGGTACCCAAATTCTGAAATTTAATTTGATACAAATTTGTTATTTGATATGAATTAAATATAAATTTGCTAAAATCAATACTCAATTCCTGAGGAAACAGCTCAAAACCTGGGTCGTGTCAGTCCAAAATGGGTTGACATTTGTTTAGATGGCGACAAATCGCCTACAAATTAGCATTTAATGAGTTGATATCTTTGCTATAAGCATGAACAAGGTCATCTTTTGACTGAACTTCTTGTTTTGTAGCCAGACTGTGGTTGGTGAAGCTGCCAAACCAAGCAAATTTATATCAAATTCATATCAACCGCAAGGAAGCGTACTTGGACCAATTTGCTTCTTAGTAGTTATTAACAGCTTGCCTCAATCAATTATCAATTCTACCGTAAAGTTGTTTGCAGACGATTGTAAACTCTATTTTCGAGCAAGTAAAGAGACAGACACACAACTCTTTCAACACGATCTGCATTGCCTATTTCGCTGGGCCGCTGAAAACGGTCTTTCTCTCGCTCTAGAAAAGACAGCTATTATGCACATTGGAAATAACAACAGCAAAAAACAGTATAGCGTTAATGATAAAAGTATCGAAGAAACTGTCAGCACCAAAGATTTAGGTGTAATTTTGTCGAATGACCTGAAGTTTTCAGAACACTGCAATAGTCTACGCGCTAAAGGTTACTCGCGAATAAATGCCATGTTTAGTGGTTTTAGCAGTAGAAACGTAAAATTTTTAATTACATTCTATAAGAGCTTCGTGCGCCCTGTGCTTGAGTACTGCAGCCCAGCTTGGACCCCGCAGCTAATTAAGAACATTGATTTACTAGAGCGTGTGCAAAAATATTTTACGAGGCGCCTGCCAAATATGGCAGGGAAAACATATGCTCAGCGCTTAGAAACACTGAATCAGCAAGGCATAGAGCTACAAAATCTTGAACTTCGGAGACTTCAAATTGATCTAGTGCTTGCTTACCAAATCGTGCATGGATTATCTGAATTAAAATTCGAGGAATTCTTTGAGAAAGTACCAGAAACCAGTGTCACTCGAGGTCATAGGTTAAAGTTACTAGTGCAACGCTCGCGCACAAATCTTAGAAGTCACAGTTTTGCGGTTAGGGTGGTTGGACCCTGGAACAGTCTGTCCGAGCGATGTGTAACTACTAGTACAGTGGCTCAGTTCAAAAGATTTTTAAACAGTGAAACGCAATCACTTCTAAAGTTTCTCAAAGGCTCAGCTTCAGACGCCGTTCAATTCGGCGCAGTTCAGCCCTCCCCTTCTTAGATCTCCTAAGTATGTACATCATGTATTTTTATATAAATTAGCTTTGTTGTGTCTTTTTATGTAATTCACTTCACGATTCTGTAATTTAACTTTTGTAAGTTTTTGTAATTTACTTTGCTTGTATTGCGTGTATCGATACGTTTTACGTGTTTAATTAGTTTGTATGTGTGTTTAGTAAGTGTAGTTTGGGGAAAATAAATAAATAAAATAAATATCAAATTTATATCAAATTTCTAGGCCAATTTTACGAAATTTAATATAATTTTAATTTGTTTGACAGTCATCGCGAGAAATTTAATTTGTTATTAAATTGCTATTTACTTGGTGATTTTGGCCAAAACAATTTAATTTTGTTATTTAATTTTAATTTGATCGGAAACACTACCCCTGGCGTCATTGATATTCTTTTCCAACGTGGCATGCTATTGGAGCGGCTTCGGTGCAATGGCAGATCCAGTTAGTTCCCATTTTACCCACTCGCTGTAACAGCTTTCGGTGACCTGGTGGAGCGTTGTGCCGACGACCAACTCTTTGCAGCAAGAAACTTGCCACGCCGACAGGATGAGCGCATGACGTCGCGCACAGTGGCCATGCGGCCTAAACCACTACACCAACCGTGCCGGCGTACACGTCTCTTGATGGTGTGTAGTGAATCTAGCGTACGTACCATTTGCAGTGTATCTGGGTGCAGAACTGCCATGAAGCCACCGGTTTGATTCGAGAACGGACTAGGCTGAAGTTCGAATCGTACGAAAATCTCACACAACAGTACAGCCAATGCAGCAGCCCACTGTACTGTCACCGAGATCACTGTAGTTCTCCGAGTCCACATCTACAAACAAACCAACTGTCTCACTGTCTTATTCTACATTGTACAGGCTACAGACCAATTTATACAGGGACGGACATATCTTAATTTATCACAGGTTTCGGCTTGCTCTAACTTTTCCGTTCGTCAATAAATTCGCTGAAATTTTAATACAACAGGCACAAACAAGACCTCAGAATGTTTACTCACAAAATTTTGGCCAAGTCTTCAGCCACAAGTTGTGCACTTCCATATGTCAGTCATTGTCGTGTTCGTGTGAGTGCGCATGTGCAGATACGTACGCACTCATACACGCATTCACACCACAGTCAGCATTTTCTATGACGTGTGATAGTGGAGTGGCATGGAAGTGCACAAGTAGGGGTTGAATTGACAGACTTGGCCAAAATTTCGAGAGTAAAAATTCTGAGGTTGTGTGCATGTAAAAGTTAAAATTTCAACGAAATTTATTGACAAACGCAAAAGTTACAGCAGGACGAAACCTGTGATAAATAAATGGTCCACCCTGTACTTATACATGTAACAGGGGGGTCTGGGGTCTGCCCCCACCCGACTTAGGCCAGACCACCCCCCGGATGGGACCCCCGAGACGATTTTCCCGACCCCCCGTTCCGATTTTTCTGCCAAGTAATTTTTTGAGCAAATTTTTGCGATTTTTTGCAATTTCAGACACAAAAATTTCCAAAATTTCCTGTAAAACAGCACTTTTTAGCTGTATTTCAGCCCAAATTAGCGATTTTTGACGATGTTAGCCCAAAAATAGCGATTTTTTCGATTTTTGAGCGTTTTTTAGTGCCCATGTCCAACCCCCTCCCAAAATTTTTGCTCAGACCCCCCCGGCCGGCGCCAGACCCCCCAACCCCTTCAGCGGATGACCTGTTACATGTATGCCTGTAGTTCTGCCAGCCAGGTGGCACTGGCACTGCACTTTCTAAATGGCTACCAGCAAGCAACCTAATTTAGTCTTTGGAGGTCTGGCAAAGTGTCAATCGGTTTATAGCAACCGGAGGCACTATCCCAGTCTGCCGAAGACTGAATTGCAGTTTATAAAGAGCCAATGCCAAAGTTGGCGGCAGGTATAAATCAGTCAACAGCAAAATGCCTATACCGTCTTGAACTTGATTGGTTTGGTGATGGCGTAGTAGCGGTTGATGCCGAGAAACAGAACACCCATGTACTGAGCCACCTGCGCCGCCACTCCAGGTGCCATCATGAGCCAGGCAGAGAGGTGCGGGTAGGTCCAGAACCATTGAAGGTAGCCCATGGCTGGGAGACGCACTCCCCACCAGTACTGGGCCAGATGGATCATGTCTGCCACGAACAGACTGAGACACAGCAGCCAGAACTCCTCCTTGAACTTGGTGGCCCGGTACCTCAACAACACCACCACCACCAGACAGTAGAGAGGGATGGAGACCAGTGACAGAGAGTGAGAAACCCATTCGCCCACGCATACGTACATAGTCGCAGCTAGCGAGAGCCATAGCTTGCTCACGACCTTTGTATGTGTTAATATCGCGTCTTGGCCATGGGTAGTTTACGCTATTCCGTGCGTCACGGCGGCCCCGGCACCCGTGGAAGCGGTGTGTTTGTGGGTTCGAAACCTGTCGAGGCGACGGGAAGTAGTCGACACAAAGCCCAACCCAGGCCGTCGAAAGTCAGCAATGGCAAGTAGATAAATGGGGACCAAACCTTAGCTGTCTTGCACACACCGACAGCAAAAGGGGAGGGTTGTTGTTAAGGAGGCTGCCGGACCTTGTGTCTCTTCCTGCTCTATAGCAGTTGGCTACTCCTAGTCCGAAAGGACAAAAAGTTACAACAACAACAATATGAAGTTCTGATCAAAAGCGTGTGGGCTGGCTGGCAGACAGAATATAAGGTAGTCTGATTGCCTAATGATTAATTGAGCAGAAAGTATGCTTTGCCTGCAGCTATAAAGACAACCTTCCCTTTCCAATTACCCACGCATTAAACAGTGCAAGCATACCTGGTTGAGTATTTGGTGGTACTGCATTGTTTTCCAAGTATTGACTACGTATTTGGGTTTTTGGTGCCAGATTGGAATTGTTTATTACTTTTTTGGTATTGCTGCCACTCCAGTAGTTACCTCCCACCCTATAAAAAACTACAGTAGTAGGTAGGGGCTGCAGTACTAACAAACTGGCTCAGAAAGCACTAATGTTTAGCTTAAAATCCACTTATGACAGTGCAAAAATGATCAGCGATTTTTGGCAATTTTTCGATCCCCTCCCCTGCTGGTGATCGGTTGTCATCATTTTCTAACCCCCTCTAAAAGCAAAAAAATAACGTCACCTTTTCCCACCCCTTCCGAATTGCAAAAAAATGCCTGCATTCAAATTAGAAAGGTTTGGGACAATTTTTCAGAAGGCCGGAAGAATTTTTAGGTCAGGCAGTAGCCCAAAGGCTAATTTTTCAAAATTCCCATTATGGGAGTGACGTCATCATTGGCCGAACACCCCTCCACTTTGCCACCGGCTGTCATCATTTGGCAAACACCCTCCTCCCTAACCGATGCAGTGGCGTATCCAGGGGGGTGTACACCCCCCTTTGCGGTGGAGGTAGGAAGAAAAAGTCTGTCAACAATATAAGAAACTAATGAATTATGTACTAAAACTGTCTCTTTTGTGCTCAGAATGCCTTCTAAATGCGTTTTTGAAGGCTAATTTTGCTAAATTTTCTTACCCTGGTTGGGCAGCGGCCCAACCAGGCACTTTCAAAATTTTACACTCACCCCCCCCTTTCCAAAATCCTGGAGACGCCACTGAACCGATGACGTCAGTTTTACACAGCCCCGCCTAACTGGCAAAATTTTAGTAAAGATCTAGTGAAGAATTCATACATGCACGTGAGTGATTATATGCAGTACATGTATGTCTAAACTTGAGGACTACAAATTCGGGTTATTTATAATAGTCGCGGCGAAAAAATATTTTAATTGCATCGTGCAATAGATAGAATGCGTTAATACAATGGCTATGGAAACAGCACTAAAATGTAAATTTTTCTTTTTGTTGCCAAATTCAACCAAATGACCTGACATTTGTAGAAACTGCTCAAAACTGTGTGATATTTTGTCTGTTAAAATTTGATGCATTGAGAATGATACGGTCTTGAGAAAATAAGGATTATCCTAATGAAATGATCTGTTTTTCTGTCATTCAAAGAAGCAGATGTTAAGGAATTCTTGATTTTTTCAAGGCTGTGTCTCTTGATGCATGAAATTTTTACACATAAAATATTCAACAGTTCTGAAGGAAGAGTTTCAGAAAATTTCACGACATTTGGCGAAAATTTTGCGGAAATTGCAGCAGAAAGAAAAGTTTCCAATTTTTTAACAAATTTCACATAATCGTGAATTTCTCAGAATCGACGACCAAAGTTTAAAACACAAAATCTCCCCTATTTTGGCAATTATCTTTCAAATTTCAGCCAATTTAATCCAAATTTGTGGAAATGGCAGCAAAAAGAAATGTTATCATATGTTTGGACACCCTACCCTGTATAAAGGGAACGCCAGCCCGTACGCGAAATCAAAATCCCTTTGCCAAATTATATCGTCTAGTCTAGTGTCGTTTCTGCTGTTACAAATGGCAAATATTTAGATCTCTAGCGCAGTCACATCAAAATTGATGACGAGATGAGGAGACCTATGAAACAGCAAAAAATACCTAGATACAAATGGAGCGATGTACGGATTCAGGTTTGTTTTTAAAGTAGCAACTGCACAGTAGCAAATGGAGTCAATTAGCAAACAGAAACTTCAGACATAACAGAGTTTTTGAGGACACCGCTGATACTCGGTTGCTAAACGACCGCCAAAGACAAATGCCCACTCTAAATATTGTCTCTCTATCCATTCGGTAATAATGCTTACAGGAGTGTTGTCGGTCTGGATTTGGCTCTTCAATCCAGTAAAAACTGCAGGTATAGTTCAGTTCTGAGCTGTACAACTTTGCAACTAGCATAAAAACTAAAGTTGTGTTGTTAGACTGCTCCAAAGCAGAAACCCCTGCCGTAGCCCATGGAAGATTCATCTTTGCCAATACTGATGATACAGCTACGCACGCAAACTTAGCAACACTGCTCTGTCGGCCAGGTTTCCACTATGAAAACCATCAAAACATCAGACTCTCGTGCGTAGACGGCCACTGGGCTGGCCAGACAACTAAGTGCGTTTCGCGGGCTTGTAAAAAGTCAGTTCTCGAAAGTTCCACCAACCTGCCCTCCTCCTACTCTCTGGTCGACCCTGACAACGCCGCCAGAGCGCCAAACGGCTGTATAGCTGAGTTCGGCTGTGAAAGTGGCTTGGACTTTGTGCAACTCAATTACAGTCTGGTTTTCTGCAACTGGACGCACTGTGAACAGGGTTGGAAGTTGGTTGGAGGAGATGAGACCAGTTTGATCTGTCACTACGGCACTTGGGTGGGAGAGAAACTGTTCAGCAGTCAGTATGAATGCAAGAAAATTGATGTCAGAGGAAACGGTAGCTTTTGAGATTTTTTACGTATACAGTCCATGTATGTACAGTATGTAGCTGGGGCTCCGACTTTATAATAACATTCACATTCCTTTATAACAGACAGGACGCTGGTAAAATATACAACAATAGCTACGTAACAAAGCTCAATGAGTACATGCTTAGGCTTAGGGGTTTGGTTCAGCTTTTGGCTTTTAGGCTTAAGTTCAGGCTTAGGGGCTAGGTTCAGGTTTAGGCTTAGGCTTAGGTTCAGGCTTAGGGGTTAGATTCAGGCTTACTGATATATCGGCCGTTAGCTTCAAGTTGTGATGTTGCGTGAAGTTGTACACGAACACTTTACTTGGATAAGCCAATATAGGGTATAGAGAGAGTGTCAAGAAAACACGTCTACACGGCGGAGGCGAAATCCAACACAAAGAGCCTAAATCGATGGTGCGTCATCGAGCATTAGCCGCCGTCTATAGCTTTACAACATGCTTAGATGCTTACTACACGTACGGTACAAATGTGTGCCAATTATAAACCAGGGCGACACATTATCACCCCCCTCCCACAGGAATGAAAAGGTTAGGGACCCGGGGAGTAACGTTCTGGCGGACGACCCTTATTATAGCGAGTAGAGCGTCTAGGAAGCACAGGCGGAACAACCGGCGCAACCTCTAAGTCATCCACCATGGCCCACTGCAGTTCGGGATCGTGGTAGCGTTTCATCTTGCGTGCGTTCCACTTCTGTCCATCCGATAGCTTGTAGGACCAGGAGCCAAGTACCTCAACAACAGTGAGAGGCGCTGAAAATGGAGATCTGCCCTTGCGCGTGAAAGGCAGTCGAACTTGGACCTTGTCCCCTTTTTGGTATGGACCTCGGTTCTTCGGGATGGTTTGAGCAGGGTTTGGCAGTCCAACGACAGCAGGAGTAGTGGTGGGCTGCTCACTCCCCTCTTTTCTGAAAACTGGTTCATAAGGCAGACGCATCTTATGACCTAAAAACAGTTCAGCAGGGCTAGCTGCATCAGGCAAAGCAGCGGTAGCGCGGAAATGCGTAAGTATGTCTCGAACACCATCAGCCCAGCAAGTGCCAGCGGCAGTGAACGCCTGAACACCGTGCTTAAGCGTGCGATTAAACACTTCTACAACCGCGTTCTCTTGTGGGTTGTAGACAGCAGTGCGATGATGAGCAATATCGCGCGAGCGCAAGAACTCAGTGAAAGCATGTCCGACGAACTGCGGGCCATTGTCGCTAAGGAGCGTGTCAGGGTTGCCATAGCGAGCAAAAAGATCGGACAGCCAATGAATGATGCGCGGAGCAGTGGTGTCAGTTGTTAACAAGACCTCAGGAAATTTGGAAAAATGGTCAACAACCACCACTATGCAGCGCTGGAGCGCGGGCGCAACATCGAACGGACCAGTAATGTCGATGCCGATGCGCTGCCAAGGGCGAGCGGGCGGCAGAACAGGGGTGACAGGCACCTTAGGTGGCGAAGCAGACTTATCGCTAGCTTGGCAAGACGCGCAGTGGCGAACAGTGTGCTCTATGTCGCGGTCTTGGCCGGGCCACCAAAAGGATTCGCGAAGTTTGCGTTTCATGCGCACCATACCAGGGTGACCCTGATGACCTTGCTGTAACAGGGTGCGCCGCAGTGAAGTAGGGACAACAATGCGGTCATTGTCACGCGAGAGATACTCATTCTCGATAGAGAGCGAATCGCGAATGTGATAGAATGGCAGTAAATTGAGAGGCAGCTTGGCGCGAGCGGGCCAATGCGTGCGCACGAAAGCCATAACACTTTGGAGTTGAGCATCTGCGGCAGTAGCAGCGCGTATGCGAGGAACTGTGCAACCTGTGTCGGTGATGCGCTTGATCACGATCTCATCATGAGGATCAGGGACAGCCAGCTCACGGGCCTTCAGAGATAAGCGTGACATGGCGTCAGCGGGACAGTTCTCAGTGCCTTTGCGGTACTGCACAGAGTAGTCGAAGTGCGACAGTCGATCGGCCCAGCGCACAAACTTGCTAGACTTGCGTTGATCAGCAGTTGGGCTGGCCAGAAGGGTCTGCAACGAAGCATGGTCGGTCTGCAGAACAAAGTGACGTCCGAGCAGGAACTTCTCAAAGTATTCACAGCCCCAAACAGCAGCGAGGGCCTCGCGTTCACCAGCGGAGAAGTTGCGTTCGCGCGGTTGAAGTGTGTGAGAGGCAAAAGCGATGGGCACTTCAGCACCATTTTGCAACTGGCTCAGCACAGCCCCAATTCCCACATCAGAGGCGTCAGTAGAGAGGATGGTCTCGCAGTTGGGGTCGAAGACGAACACACGCAACTGCTCAGAAACCAGTTTCTTGAGCGTCTCAAAGGACAGTTGACACGGCTGGTCCCACTTGAAATGCACATCTTTACGCGTAAGGTTGCGCAGCGGCTCAGCGTAAGAGGCGAGATCATGCAGGAAATCGGCATAATAGTTGATCATACCAAGGAAGCTCAGAACTTGCTTCTTGGTTTGCGGACGGGGCGCGCGAGCGATCGGTGCAAGATTCTTGGGATCAGGCTGGATACCATCAGCTGATATGACATGGCCCAAAAACGCAACTTGCTTGGCCCCAAAAACACATTTGGCCAGGTTGAGACGGAAATCTTTGGCAGAGAGCAGAGTGAAAACCTCATGAAGATGACGGTCATGCTCAGCGCGGTCAGAGCCAAAAACAATGATGTCGTCAATGTAGGCCTTTGCGCCCTTGCAGGTGGCGAGAGTCTGCGCGACCAGGCGTTGACACACTGCAGCCGAATCTTTGAGACCCATGGGCAAGCGTTTGTAGCGGCGCAAGCCTTGGTGTGTCAGCGTTGTCGTCAGATCGCGGCTTTCTTCGTCCAGCAGGATGTGGTGAAATGCTTTGGTAATGTCCAGCGTGGAGAAGACGGAGGCGCCTTTGAGCTCTAAGAACAACTCCTTGATGTTGGGGAGTGGATAGCGATCAGGAATCACATATTCATTGAGAGGGGACAAATCAGTAGTAATGCGATAAGAACCATTGGGCTTTTGAATCGTGACCATCTGGTGCTGCCACTGGGACTTGTCAACCTCCTCCCAAACATCGTTGTCCTCTAAAACATGTACCTCATGAGCCACAGCATCGCGGCGTGCAAGAGGAACAGGGCGCATTTTGCAGGCGCGTGGGCGAGCGTCAGGCGAAAGCATAATGTGGTGCTTGTATTCAGGAAAGCACCCGATTTTGTCAGACAAAAGGGATGGAAAGTGCTCAGCGATATATGCAGCATAATCGAGAGCGGGCGCAGGCGCCGGATTAGCAGAGCGAGCAGAGCCGACGCGCGAAAGCAATTTGAGCGGCAAAATGACATTCTTACCTACCACAGGGGCGCAATCGCTAGCAGAAACATGAATGCGCGCTCGCTGCTGGCGGCCGGAAATGCAAACGTTTGTGCTAAAAGTACCGCGAATGCCAGTAATGCGCGTGCCATCAAAATTGAATAAGGAAACAGATGCGCGTTTGAGCGGCTTATCAGAAAAGTGCTTGTCATAGAGCGAGCTAGGGATCGTAGTCGCAACAGAGCCAGAATCGAGCTCCGCAGGCACTGAAATGAAACCCTTTTTGCCCTGTAAAAACATGGTACACATAAAGTCCGTATTAGCCCGAGTATGTGTAGAGGGGCGGTCAGAGGCACGTGTGCGGCGGATAACCTTTTGTCTGCCCCCACTACTCGGCTGTTTCCGTTCATCGGCTTGCTTGGCGCGACAAACAGATTCAAAGTGGCCAGTTTTTTGACAGTAGCGGCACTCAGCGTTCAAAGCACGGCAATCTTGAGACCTGTAGGCATGGGTTGTCTTACCACAACCGGCACATGACTGAGAGGCCTTACTCGATTGGCCGGTGGATTTCCCAGAACCCCCTTTCGCTTTAGGAGGTGCGTCAGAACGTGCTCCCAATTTAGTAGGTTTGGACCGATAATTAGAATTGGTCGCCCCGATTTTGGCCCCCTTAGAACTACCAGCACAATAACTACTACCGGAAATAGCAGACATATCACTACTGGCAGCTTCCATACCACGAATAAGAGTTACAAATTCAGTAAGGTTCAATTCCGTCTTACGTAACAGTTCTTTCTTCGCTTCCGAGTTGTAACAACCGATGGCCAATTGGGTGGCAAGTTGATCATTCTCTTGGGCACCGAAATTGCAATCGACGGCCAGGGCTCGCAAGTCAGTCAGGTATTCATTGACAGTTTCCGAGGGGAATTGATTGCGGGTTCCAAAATCGTGCCTGGCTCGGACGATGCTGACGGGTTTCTGGAAGTAGGTGCGGACAGCCTCAGAAAAGACAGGGTAGGTAGCCGTCGTCAGGTCATCGTAGGCCGGCTGCATCTCAAATTGACGGCTGCCTTCCTCCCCCAAGAGTTGGAACAGCATCCGGTTGCGATACTCGGC
The DNA here is from genome assembly GCA_030248155.1 of Sabatieria punctata. Taxonomy (NCBI): domain Eukaryota; kingdom Metazoa; phylum Nematoda; class Chromadorea; order Araeolaimida; family Comesomatidae; genus Sabatieria; species Sabatieria punctata. The sequence goes on from JASANB010007185.1 coordinate 54,746, forward strand.
AGTGTAGAGGTTTTGGTTGGCTGTGCGCGCGTAGGACAGCGTCAACCAGTTGTCAAATCGGGCGAACCAAGAGCGAAAAGATGGCTGAGGAGTGGTCAAATCGTCCCATTAAGGTCGCGGACGTGGAAGTTCGTTTCCAGCCATTTTTGGGAGATGTTAAAATATTGCAGAAAAACGTTCAAAGAGCAGAAAATTCAGGAAATCAAATCCAGGACGTGCGTCGCCATGATATATCGGCCGTTAGCTTCAAGTTGTGATGTTGCGTGAAGTTGTACACGAACACTTTACTTGGATAAGCCAATATAGGGTATAGAGAGAGTGTCAAGAAAACACGTCTACACGGCGGAGGCGAAATCCAACACAAAGAGCCTAAATCGATGGTGCGTCATCGAGCATTAGCCGCCGTCTATAGCTTTACAACATGCTTAGATGCTTACTACACGTACGGTACAAATGTGTGCCAATTATAAACCAGGGCGACACATTACTTACACTTATAGATAGTGATGTAAACAATAATTTAATTTTAATTGAAATTCGCATAAGTGATCCATTTTAAATTTCAATTTAATTCATTTAATTGAAATTGAAAAGTTGGGCAATAATTTAATTGAAATTCGCCTGGAATTCCAATTATATTTTCAATTATTTCCTGTGGTGATTGTAAGGAAACACGTAAGTATTAGAGGCGCTAATGACTTCAAACAAAAAACCTAGGCCCCCCCCCGGTTGGGAACCCCCTCCGATTTTCTGGCAAGTAATTTTTTGAGCAAATTTTTGCGATTCTTTTGCAATTTCGGACACAAAAAATGCCAAAATCGCCTGTAAAAGAACACTTTTTGGCTGTATTTGAGCCGAAGTTAGCGATTTTTGACGATTTTGAGCCGAAAAAAATTTCTATTTTTGAGCGTTTTTAGTGCCCAACCCCCTCCCTAGAATTTTGGCTTAGATTCCCCTCAGGAATTGAAAACTCTACCCGCATCAGCCGAAATTCTAGCCCATGTCTGCCCTAGGAAGTTTAACGCAGCCCACTTTGTCGCACCCTAAAGCGGCTGCTTCGCGACCTTATCCACCATGCTTGTTGCACGAGCTGAACAAAGACGACTCGTGGGATTTAGCAGTGTTTTCTGGAACAGAAAGATCACAACCATCTGTTTTCAGATCGAATCCTCTCTGGTCTGATGCGGCTCAGTTCAATTGAAACTGACTGCGTCGGACACTTTAATTGTCATTGCCAACCGAGATCGGGCAGACATGTATAGTGGGGGGTCGGCAGAATCGGCCAATATGGTGTGCGTTGGACATCCCTATGGCCCCAAAGTAAAACCCTAAAACAGTTCCGCCCAACTCCCTCTGGGTACCCAGCAATGGCCATCCATGGTTCTCTATGATGAAGGCCATTTTCCATAGTAAAACTCCAAAACACCCCCCACGGAAATGACCATTTCTCTGGGGGGCGAGCAAACTCAGACCCGTGCTATGCAGCGTTCGAAAGCTAACATCATGGGCTTTCAGAATCTGTAATAAAATTTATGGTGATTTTTGTTGTTTCAAAAATAATCGTTCCCGAAGTATCCAGTAATCACGATTTTGTCAGTTTTCAGCAGCCAAATAAAATGGTTTGGCATGAAAATTTGATGAGCATACTAGGTTTTCTGACACGGCAAATTCAATGGCGTGATCCATTTGTGCATAGGATCATGTGATCAATCGATATTGATTATCGAATTAAAACGCGATGGTAGCTCGAGAACGATACCATAGTTGAAATCGGCATGCTAGAAAACCACTAACATTATTAGCCTGTGTAGTTGGAATATCTGCACAGCAAAAAATCGATAAACAATCGATATTGATTATCGAATTGAAACGCGATGGTAGCTCTAGAACGATATCATGGTTAATCGGCATGCAAGAAAACCACTAACATTATTAGCCTGTGTAGTTGGAATATCTGCACAGCAAAAATCGATAATCAATTGATATTGATTATCGAATTAAAACGCGTTGGTAGCTCTAGAACGATATCATGGTTGAAATTGGCATGCTAGAAAACCACTAACATTATTAGCCTGTGTAGTTCGATCATTTGCACAGCAAAAATTCGATAATTGATCAAATATCGATTATCGATTGATCACGTGATCATAGCTGTAAAGTGATGTCGCGAATGAATTTGGCGTAGCAGAAAACCCCCAATTTGGTAATCCCATTTTCCTTCTTAGCTGATTTAGTGAGGTGCTGAAAACTGATAAAATCGTGATAAATCGATATTTCGGGATCGATTATTTTTGAAACAACAAAAATCACCATAAATTTTATTGCAGATTCTAAAAGCCCATGATGTGAGCTTTCGAACGCTGCATAGCACGGGTCTGAGTTTGCTCGCCCCCCAGAGAAACGTTCATTTCCGTGAGGGGTGTTTTGGAGTTTTACTACGGAAAATGGCCCTCATCAGAGAGAACCACGGATGGCCATTGCTGGCTATCGATTGATCACATGGTCCTATGCACAAATGGATCACGCCATTGAATTTGCCGTGACAGAAAACCTAGTATGCTCATCAAATTTTCATGCCAAACCATTTTATTTGGCTGCTGAAAACTGATAAAATCGTGATTAATGGATACTTCGGGATCGATTATTTTTGAAAGAACAAAAATCACCATAAATTTTATTACAGATTCTGAAAGCCCATGATGTGAGCTTTCGAACGCTGCATAGAACGGGTCTGAGTTTGCTCGCCTCCCAGAGAAAAGGTCATTTCCGTGGGGGGTGTTTTGGAGTTTTACTATGGAAAATGGCCTTAATCATAGAGAACCATGGATGGCCATTGCTGGGTACCCAGAGGGAGTTGGGCGGAACTGTTTTAGGGTTTTACTTTGGGGCCATAGGGATGTCCAACGCACACCATATCGGCCGATTCCGCCGACCCCCCACTATACATGTCTGCCTGATGGCCGCCCGATCTCGGTTGACAATGACAATTAAAAACAAATGATTTCACGTTTTGTTGAATAAACGCTAAGGCTTCCAGTAGGCATTGCTCAGAAGTGGCAGATATCTAAGAGACCCTTGGCACTATTTGTGTGAAATTTGGTTGAATGGCGCTCACATAGTGGCGTACCCCTAACGATCAAACTTGGAACACTTAGCGTGGGAGTGTGACGTCTGTAGATTTAACAGTTTTTAAGAAGCACAACTCTCTTCGCTGGAATGACGCAAATATTGAATTTGATTAGAGCGAGGGAAATGAAGGAGTCTGTTTTAGCATTTCAAGTAAACTGTGAAGCACTGCCGTACTCCTACTACCACTCTGGAGTGTGTTATGTACACGAGAATAGAATAGACCCATCAAAAAATACCACCTGTTCAAATCTGACCAATGGCCGACTTTTCACAGATCATTCAGCCGATCAATTGAAGACCATAATCGACACCATAAAGAAAGAATGGCTCAGCGGCGATCTAAAGGTCTGTGTTGTCTAAAGATGGGCAAAGGGTTGGTTTGGGTTGAAGAGGTACCGGAGTTTTCCACTTAGTATCCCAGGGGATATAACACGGAAAATCACGTTTCTCAGTGAAAACATTGCCGCCAGTTAATATCGGGAATCGGGATATTAACTGGACAAAGCCATGGGATATTAACTGGAAACGGCAAGGGATATTAACCGGAACTATGTTTTATCATACATACAGTAGTATGCGTGTATAAAGAAAATTATTGCAAATTTGACATAAACATTGCCGCCAAGTAATATCCCATGGGATATAGAGCGGAATAAGGGTCCATGTAATATCCCAGTGGGTTAAGTGGGGTGGGATACTAAGTGGAAATCTCCGCTAGCAGCGTCTCAGGTTTTCGTTTGCTTTTCCGGATAGCTGGAGTGCGTTACGGCACCATGGTGGTACGCGTTTTACAGGTAGACTATTCATTTAGGTCAAGGTTATGTTGAGTGAACGTCTGCAACCTGGTCAACAAGTGACATTTGTTGGCAGCATTCCAGCAAATGCAGTCTGGTATGTCTGAGTGTGGTCATACATGTACGTACTATGGGTGTTACCCCCTAGCTGGAAAAGCCAAACCCCCCTTATCCCCCGAGACAGGTTAAGGGACCCTGAACCCAAATATACAAGTACCAGTAGTGGCTCCAGTACTAACAAACTGACTCAGAAATCACTAATTTGTAGCCTAAAATTCGGCTGAAAATCCTTTGGAAACCGAATTTGGCGGTTCCACTGCTGATATTTAAGAGAAATCGGTGTCTTTGGAAGCCTTTTTTTTGGCATTTGTGCTTGTTTTTAGCTAAAAAAATTATTTGGCAGTTTAAAATAGCGTACTACAGAAAAAACGTGCTAAAAACGTATTTCCAGGCGTTTTGCAGCTTTTTGAAATTTTGGACCCCCTCTGCCCCCTCGACCCCCACCTGAGGGAAAACCCCTCCCTCTCCACCCGGTCGGCCCGGAGCTGCTACATGTACGAGTGTGGTGCACTTTTTAACTAATAGGTAACCAAACTAAATCAAATATACCTAGTTAATTTTCGGGAAAAGTACCAGTAGTATTACGTTACCTAGTTTCTGGGCACTGTATTTTACCTAATTTTACTTTACCTATTTAGTTTGAAATCCAAATAACTAGGTACCTCTAGTTCTAGGCAAAAGACGCTTAGCTAGTTTTAGATTTTCAGGTTTACCTGGAATTTTCAGTCAAAAAATCTGCAAATTTGCTGTTTCCCGAAATTACAGTGAGTGATCTGAAAATAAATTTCTGAGTAAACAGAGTATATTTTTGCAGTTTTTTCTGTGATATTTTAAGAAAATCAAAGAAAAAATTCGAAAATTTATTAATTTATCACAGACCTATTGAAAAGACCATCAACACACAGTTACAATGAACTGTGTATGTATTGAAAACAGTAGCCTATCCAAGGGTGCAATGTACTAGGTGGGTGGGTGTTTTCTGTTGTTAAAAACAGGCTTTATATATCATCTACTGTGCAAGAATTGATGATGCCGATTAGGAAAAAATGTAAAAAAAACTCATTCTGTTAGAGCGACATGTCAGTTTACTAGAGAGTGTGGTATATTAGAGCAAGTACGGTAATGGAGAGTTTGTTCAGGGTGAATCTAGCGCTTGGTGAGTCGACTGACACTGGCCGCATCACACACATAAGCGAGAAGGTGCAAGTAAAACTTCGCTTTTATTGTATGGAGGTAGAGTACGAGATGGAGCCAGTTAAAAGCTGTCGCACTCACCAGTTTAACGCTGAATGTTGGCCGTTGAAAAGAGGACTCAACTTTACATTCAACATCACCTACAGTATCAACCGGCTGTATCAGGTTGGTTCTCTGACTGAACATCTTTTCTTTAGTTTGTTCCGTCAGTCTGCACATAAAGATGCTTTAGCTGTACTGTTATTTTACTAGTGGATTTTCATTTTACTATTTACTAAATTTACTAGAAATCAAACCTGTCAATTTAATTTTTATTTTTGTTTTACTACCAAGCAGCTCCGATTTTACTAATTTTTGTTTTACTAATAATTTTAGTAATTTTACTACTATTTTACTGCGATTTTACTAGTCATAAAGTGGAATTTGGCATCAATGATGCCAAGATTTTGTGAATAATTGATGTTGGTCCAAATAGTCGCTAAATTTGATCATGATACAAAGTTCTCCAGAAGTTTAGAGACAAAAATGCGTGGAATTTGACTAACAAAAGTCGACCCACAACCTCTTTTATTGCAGAATTGATCAAGATTTTGGCTGAAATTCATAAAAAACTAGTAAAATAGTAGTAAAATTTTAATTTTGGTATTGACAGCCTTTGGTAATTTAATTTAATTTTTACTTTACTATTGGCTCTTAATTTTACTTTTTACTATTATTTTACTACTAGTAAAATACCACTAGTATTACTAATTTTTGTTTTACTATACTATAGTAAAATAACAGTATTTAGCTGGCTTTCGGTAACGAAAGTGTCCACTTATCGAAAAACCCATGCCAGCCCGCTCGGGTTCCTAATCTGATCTTTGCACACGGTGGTTTCGACTTGGCACAACTGTTTCTGGATGGCAAAGCCATTTATCAGGTCAGCGCTGGCTTTATGACGGTTCTTCAAAATGAGTGTATAAACCATACATGTAACAGGGGGTCTGGGGTTCTAATCTACTAATAAAATAGCAGGACTGAGGAGCCTTGAAGTAAAACAGGACAGCCTTTCCACCGGTGAGGGGGGTCAGGATGTAACCGAATAATTTAGTTGCTCTAAGTGCTATTCGAATTCGGCATTTATATATCGAATAAATAGCACTAAAAGGGAAATTTAAATAATTTTAGCTAATTTTCTTTTAGCTTAGCTAGATTTTATTTGTTAAAATTATTCTAAATGCTGAACATTTTTTGTAGATTATTCATGCAAAAATTACCAGCAAGGTCAACAAAATCTTCTTAGATGGACGTTTTTATGAGAAATTTTGGAGAAATTACAGGGTCCGTTGAAAAAACAACCCAGCAGATTTTTCGCTGTAGCAATTGTAAAGCTTAACCGATTTGGATAAATCTTTTTTTGAATGAAAGGCAAATAAATTCTTGAAAGGTTGATGAAATTTCAATTAAGACACTCGGCTTGGTTAGTTATTTGCCCTCAAGGTCATAACAATTTGGCACTGAACAAGAGGAATCAAAAACAAGATTTTTCGCTGCAACAGCCGTAAATCTAACCGATTTGAGAGATCTTTTTTTAATGAAAGATAGATAAATTCTTGCAAGATAGGGGGAATTTTTATTAAGATACTGTGCTTGGTTCCAGATATATTTACTCTCAAAGTCAAAACACTGATTTTGACACTTAACAACAGCGATTTTTATTATTCTGTTGCACTTCATCGTAACAGAGATTCCTGCTGCTGATGGCTAACGAGACCTTGATGGAACCAAGCAAAGCATGTATATCACCAGTAAGTCTCGCTACGTCAGTATCTGTGGTAGGAATCTGCGTTAATTGTGAAGTGCAATGGAATCCCTCTTGTTCACTGCCACAGTGCTGTAAAGTCACTGTTATGATTTTGAGGGGAAATAACTCAACAGGAACTTCGTTTGCCGCACCAAAAAGTCTGCTGAGCTGTTCTTTTGACGGACCTTGTATAATTTTTAGCAGAAATTTTTGCTCGATTACTGTACCCGGCTTGTGTTTTGCACTATAACCTGAGCATCATTACATTCGGTATTATTCGGTTCCGAAAACGGGCTTCGGCATTTGGTATTGGGTATTTTTGTATTCAGTTGCATCCCTACTCTCATGACAAGACCGCAGTTGTTAGTTTTCGTGTTGGAACCGTAACCGGGAAGACTTGTCACCGACAAGAAAGTGCGCCAAATTCAAATCGTTCAAGTACTGCAACCTTTTGGGTGACCTCAAGTCTCCAGGTGACCTCAGCCATTCACCCCCTTCCAGATCGTGCTAAAACCACTTCGACCATTCAGCCCACCGCTCACGATTTGCATGCCACCAATCTTCGCCGATGTACTCTCACAAGAATCTGCCAATTCAGCTGTGGAAGAATGTGGAGATGTCGACTTTGCTTAACCTCACATCGATTTCAACTCTTCTAGCTTCCATACTGCTTCGATACACTCTTAGCCTGCAGCCTTATCTCCACTGATCCACTTCGAATCGTCCTGCCGAAGTACTATAATACCAAATTGGGAACTATTGCGGGGTCAAATCGGGCCCAGAAAGGGTTTGAAAACATGCTTTGTGTAGAATCGATTCGAGTAGGATATCGTTTGAAAGAGAACGCACTTGTGATTAAAAATCTGTAATCTGCAAGGGTCTATGTAAATTCGTTCCCGAGTTATGGGCCGAAACCTGAGGTTGTGTCGAAAACTCGCGTCTCACAAAAATGACCGGTAATTTGATAGAATGTCTTTTTATGTCAAATTAAACTAAATACAAAATTGCAGCCAAATCGGAGACAAAAGTTTAAGATTAGTCTGGGAAGAGTGGATAGTCCACTTTCTAGCTTAGGTATTACTGTATTGTACTTATTCAAAAGCTCTCGTTTAGCGTTTTAGTTTTAGCTTGTTGACTATCTTGACTGGATTGAGTACTGTAATGATTTAATTTAAGTACAAGAACGCCTATATTAGGCTGCAGCATTCTAAAGTGAATGAAAATTCGCAGCTTCACATTCTTCCACAACCAAATCGGCCGATTCTTCAGACAGTACTTCGGCAAGATGATTCCAAGTGACTCAGAAGAGTTTATGCTGGAGGCCCATAAGGTATCGAAGCAGTATGCAAGCTAGAAGAGTTGAAATCGTTGGAATCAGAAGTAAAATCGGCAGCTTCAACTTCTTCCACTACCAAATTCACCGATTCTCAGGACAGTACTTCGGCGGGATGATTCGAGGTTGATCAGAACAGATAAGACTGCAGGTTCAAAACCAATGGAAACAGTATGGAAGCTAGAAGAGTTGAAACTGTGGTAGGCGGAAAATCGGCAGCTTCACCTTCTTCCACTATTAAACTGACCGATTCTTGGGATAGTCTTTGGCGGGACGATTAAGATCAGAAGGGATGCGGCTGGAGGCTCATAAGGTATTGAAGCAGTAAGGCATCTAGACCAGTGTGGTGCACTTTTTATCTAGGTAACTAGGTAACTAGGTATACCGAGTATTACCTAGTTAATATTCGGGAAAAGTACCTAGATTTACTTTACCTAGTTTCTGGTTACTCTATTTTACCTAGTTTTACTTTACCTAAAGTCTGTTCAAAAATCTTTGGCGCTGGGTACATCCGGCAGTGTCCCGAATTTATGCGTGGTGTTAACCCCATACATGTATATATGGATCTGTTCCTCTCGTCAACGAGACTACTATACTGTTCTCGAAATTTGCATATTGTACTTTGCATAGAAGAAACGGGCCTGACAAAAAAATCGACCAATTTTTGTGCCGATACCAGATTCGGATTCCCCAAGCTTCAGGCATTTCAAAAATACTACCATATATGGGTATACGATCAACTCTACCAAAGTTACACTCGATTTTCTAACGCCAACAAGCGGTCAAAATTTTGCTCTCCCATAGTTAAGCACAAAAATTCATTCAAGATCGAACACATTGGGGTATTTTTTCTCCAACCAATTTAAGGTTCACGGTTCTATATTATTTCGGAGATGCTGAATCCAGCGGTCACATTGCTTTTGTTCTACGACTTTGATTTTTGCTAGAAATTTGACCTCGAATCTAGGGTGTCCACCTGAATTTCAGAAAGTGTCGTTGTCTTGTCGGCATTAGAAAATCGACTGTAACTCTGGTAGCGTTGATTGTAGACCCATCAACGGTAGTCGATTTTTTTGTCTGGCCCCTTTCTTCTAAGCAAGGTACAATATGCAAATTTCGAGAACAGTATAGTAATCTCGTTGATGAGAGGAACAGATCCATATACACATGTATGGGGTTTTGACCAGGGCCACACAAGATGCGTTGGGCTATGCTTTTCTGAAATTCAGGTGTGCACCCTAACTTCGAGGTCAAATTTCTAGCAAAAATCAAAGTCGTAGAGCAAAACCAATCCGACCGCTGGATTCAGCATGTCCGAAATAATATAGAACCGTGAAGCTGAAATTGGTTGGAGGAAAAAAACCCCCATGTGTTCGATCTTGAATGAATTTTTGTGCTTAACTATGGGAGAGCAAAATTTTGACCGCTTGTCGGCATTAGAAAATCGAGTGTAACTTTGGTAGAGTTGATCGTAGACCCAAATATGGTAGTATTTTTTAGATGACTGAAGGTTGGGGAATCCAAATCTGGTATCGGCACAAAAATTGGCGCTTTGCCAAAAAAGTCGATTTTTTTGTCAGGCCTCTTGCTTCTAACTAAAGTTCAATATGCAAATTTCGAGAACAGTATAGTAGTCTCGTTGATGAGAGGAATAGATCCATATGTACATGTATGGGGTTCACACCACACATAAATTCGGGACACGGCCAGATGTACCCAGCGCCAAAGATTTTTGAACAGACTTTAGTTTTAAATCCATATAACTAGGTACTTCTAGGTAGAACAAGTTTACCTAGTTTGATACTTTCAGTTTTACGTGGCTTTTTCCGTCAGTAAACCTTCAATTTTTCCCGCTTTCCCACAATTACAGTGGTCCAGAGAATGAATTTCTGACTTATTTGATCAATAAACTACAAATATTTACTTGAAATGTGTCAAATTTCGTAGATTTTAACTCCACTAACTTCATCTTTGTTCTCTTGAACCACAAATAATATTTTGACGTGATTTCGAGCGTTTTAGGTTTACCTAGTATTACCTAGTTTTTCTGGGCTTTACCTAGTTTTACTTTACGTAGTTTCTTAGCTCAGAACTTTACCTAGTATTACTTTACCTAGTTTTTTAGGTGACAACTTTACCTAGTATTACTTTACCTAGTTTCAAATTTTCAAAATGCACCACACTGATCTAGACCAGTAAAAATCGTGGTAAGGTTAAGCAAAATCGACATCTTCACCTTCTTCCACTGCTGAATCGGCCGATTCTTGGGACAGTTCTTTCGCGGAGATCGGTGGCTGCGAATCGTAAATAGTGGGCTGGATGGTGGAAGTAGTTCTAGCATGACGTGGAAGGCAGCGACTGGCTGAGCTTACCTGGAGACTTAAGGCCATCCAAAGCGCACCAGCACTAAACGATTTGAATTTTGCGCACTTTCATACCGATGGCAAGTCTTCCCAGTAGGGTCCCGGCACGAAAACTAACAACTTTGCGGTCCTATCATGCGAAGTCCTGATTGCCTCATCTCATCACACGGTCTTTTACAGAATGGCAAAGACAGAATTCCCGAAGAGTGTATGATCGTGGGTTTGTTTCCTGACTCTAATCGAGTATGGCATTGGCATGACGGCTTAGGAGGCAAATGGCCTAACAAGCTCGCCTGGGACACCAATGAACCCAACAACAAATACGGACGCGAGCACTTCGCCTGCATCAGGGCCGACTCGTACAAACTCGCAGACTTTTCTTCGATCCTCAAGAAATCTGCTCTCTGCGAATACAGTTATTCCCTTTTTTGGCGAACAACTTGTTAGAAAAGCGAACAACTTGTTTGTAAAGTGGCGACTGCCTTTTCCTGTCTGATAGATTAGTTTGACTCAAGTCTCAAGTCTCAAGTCAAGACTCAAGTCAAGTCAAGTCAAGTCAAGTCAAGTCAAGTTTATTCGCTACCCAGCAAGAAGCTGGGCAACAGGCCCTCAAGTCGCCACTGATGACCTATTATGAGAGCCTATAAAACAAACTAGATGTTAGCTAATATATCAAAATCCAGCACAAATACCACTATAGCCACAAGCAAGCCAATACTAGAATATAACAAGAAACAACTAAATGGGAGGCGCTGCCTTTGCACTCCTGATTATGAGTCTTGACTGATATAAACAAAAGCCTTTTTGAAGCACACCTTTTGGCGAACAGTAGCAGTTCTGAGCTCCTTCCTATGGCCTTCTGTGGGTCTGGTAGCTCTAACGTAACAAACGCTGACTTTAAGAAAAGAACCCAAGTCTTATTCGTTAGTTATAACTGGCCAGCAAGTGTTCGCGGTCTTCCCAGCCAACAAGTTGTTGGCTGCAGAACAGTGCGCATTGTTTTGAAACCTGATTTGTATACTATTTTATGACTTTAGTGGATGCTGGGTTTCAACAAACCTTTGAGAAAGTGGCCAGTGAAGTGCGTGCCAAGTCAGCGGAAGTGATTAAAGAAGCGACAGCCAGTGATGTGTTCGGCTGCTGTTTAGCTTGTGTGCACATTCATTCCTGTCTCAGTGTCAGTTTCAACCCATTCACTGGAGTCTGTCAGCTGCAGTCATGCCTGTTTAACCAGGGTTTAATAGAACTTGCAGCAGATTTTCTCTTTTATAACCGACTCCTGTAGTCGTAGAAGGTGTCTTCTTTGCTGCTTGGTGTATGTACCATAGTGGAAGAACCATGTAATGTAGCGCCTCTATGCAGATGTCATGTGCAGTATCCTGTAAGGTTCGTGTGCTACATGTGTAGTCGTAGTGTACTGTACTGTATGTGTACAGTATGTCATGTGCAGTGTATTGTAATGTTCGTGTACTACATGTGTAGTGTACTGTACTGTACTGTATGTGTATGTCATGTTCAGTATAGTGTAATGTTCGTGTACTACATGCGTAGTGTACTGTACTGTATGTGTTTCTCATGTGCAGTGGTGTACTGTAATGTGTAGCTATTGAATTTGAGGACCGAAAACCGAACTGGTTTTGTAGAGAAAACTGAAAATCAATTAGCTTCTCACAAATCTCAGCAAGAACATTATGTAAATCTTTCACTAGTGCCGGCAGCAGGCCACGTCAATACGGTCTTCTAATCTGAGCGCAACAATGATTCCGTCGGCCGTGGCTAGTTGTATGAAGAATCAGCGAAAGATGAACAACTCCGACGAACCAGTGACCTTGCCACGAATCTCCACCGCCTCCAAGGATGTCTACTTTTACTTAGCTATATTTGTCATAGTTACCAGTGTAGCAGTAGTTTTGGCTTTGATTGTTCTGGCTAAAACTAGCTCACCCATACAACACCCGGGACTCTATGCCAAAAGCAAAGACTAAAGTAGATACTTTGTCACAAAACTGTGCTGTACTGCCATCCAATAAATTCCTCTAATCAACTTCTTCCAGCGCTTCCACGATTAGCTGAGCGCAGTTAGTCAGTGTTCGTTCTTTCAAACCGTCGCTCAATTCCTCCGAATTCAGCTGTCTGACGAAGGCAGGAATCGACCTGAGCGCGGCCATCTTGAAACAGAGCTTGTAGCTGTGTGTGAGGTGCGGAAACTCGAAAGTTGGTCGATGGCCGAGGTATTCTATCAGCGAATTGTAGTAGTGATTCAGTACGTAGAGATACGTTTCACGGCGCAATTTGAAGTCGACTGAACTGGCCAATACCATGGCCAGATCTTCGCCAATCGGGCCTGGATGACTCAGCTGAAATTTAGAACACCTAAAGCCTACTACCATGCGAAGAAGCCTACATTAAGTAAGCCTAAGCGCAACCCTGCAGCAGTACCTAGGATAGGTAAGCCTAGTAATGTGTGTAGCCCTAAGCTACTGAGTTGAGTCCCACAGTACTTAAGCCTAAGCCTAAGAACTTCACCAGGCGGCACAGTTGGTGTAGCGGCTAGTGCCCGCTCCTCATGACTGGCTAGCTTTCTTAAATATTGAGTTTAAGGTGGTGGTCTGACATCGGCGTGTAGCTTAGTGGTTAGAGCACTGGACCGGCAATCCAAAGGTGCTAGGTTCGATTCCCGGCTACGCCATTGCACATGCCTTACAGTTTCACCTTTCGGTTGTAGGACGTTTCGTCCCGACCGTTTCGTCCCCTTGCTGTCGTCCCGGCTGTTTCGTCCCAACCATTTAGTCCCGGCCATTTTTTAAGCGTGACCGTTTCGTCCCGCTGCTAGCTACAGTATACTGCAAAGGCGGCGGCAAAATCAAATGCCAAATGCGCCACAACTTACCAAGAGGTCAAATGCCAGGCACACCGTGGCTTTCGGCCGGTGGCCTGGGTTGGGCTTTGTGCCGACGACCAACTGTTTGCGGCACTGTGGATCAGGTATACCTGTCTGTACCAGGGTTGTATATTTTTCCGAAAAAAACCTCGGCCTGTTTTTTTCCAGTTTTTTTCCGGTTTTTTTCCGGTTTTTTTCCTAAATCGCGGAAAAAAACTCCAGCCCAAGTTCTGAGTATCCTAGGCTGGTTTTATGATTCCTAACGCTTTCTAGCGCCTTCCTCAGTCTTGTTAGACCAGAAATACACGTGTTACATTGATATAAATCACGAAACAGGCATGAAACAGTGCCTGACAGGTTCCATAAATAACGCTATATGCAAATTTTCTTACAGCAGTTTGCATTTTTGTTTTTTCATGCAAAATTTGGTCTTTTTTGTTGTTTTTCTAACAGTTTTGAGTCAGTATGGCCTAGCATACATAGCAAAAGTCCATTTTTTATACGAAAAATGACGTAAATTAGCTATTTTTAGCTAGAGTTTTTTTCCGCGATATATGTTTTTTTCCGACCCTTAGGAAAAAAACCGGTTTTTTTCCGGAAAAAAACAGTTTTTTTCCGGTGCTTTTTTCCCACCTCACATCCCTGGACCCTGTATCTGATTATCAAGGATTTTCTTATCAAACTGTACAAAAAGTGTACAAAACTTTTGTTCGCCCTAAGTTAGAATATGATGCCTCAGAAGTTTAGAATCTAGAGGGGATAGGGGGCTGGACGCCTGATGAGGGCCTTGGCTGGATTGGGATTGTAAGGCCCCTAGGCCCCCAGCCCATGTATTTTTAAATTTCGAATCGAAACCACTTCCATCTAAATTTGAACTTGCTTACCCCTGGGGGAACGGGAAGTATAAACCATATGCAAACTGGTAAAGTCATTGAAACTATAGCTTGCGTAAAAACTCTTTGAGTCGAAATTAAAAAACGCTTCTGTCATTGCTGTCAGAATTACATAACAGATTTCTATGCTTTAAACCTTAGATCTGACAGTTTTGCTGTGTACTATGCAAACGTAGTATATTGTCGAAAATTGTAGTATAAAGTAGAATAATTTTGAGCTGGCGGTAGTATACTGGACTGGCTAGTACCTGGCAACACTGACCACGCGCATAGGGCTTTGCGGCCTAAACCATTAC